>CALSFV010000396.1:0-219365 GCA_943737045.1 Parapristionchus giblindavisi | reverse complement strand
TATGACTCCTCGCCGTGTTAAAAAAGAAGATTCGTGTGATGAAATTGATGAGAAGGAAAATATAAAGACTACGATCATTGAAAGGTATAATGTATAATCGATTGTATGAATGAATGATTCAATCAATATTATGTTTGCAGCTCTGATGATGAAGAATTGAATACTCAACCATTGAATATACTCGATAGTGATGAGAATGAAGAAAAGGAAGAAATTCAGATACTTGATTCTGATGTATGCATACTGTATTCATTCATTTGATTATATTGTATTACTATTATAGGATGAAATAGATCAAATGTCTGTACCTAATATCAAGAAGGAACCACAGGTTTACTTTTGTCTTTATTAAATGTATGATATAGATGTATTAATTGAGATGATAACTTTATCATCTTCTCCTTCTCCTCCTACTCTATCTCCTCAACGAATGTCTACTTTATCTCCTCAATCTAAGACGTCCAATGGAAATCATCCATCTACAGTACATACAAAGACTGATGTAAGTATTGATTGATCAGTTCATATATTGATTGATATTTGTTTAGTATGATATCGCAACAATGGAACGTGATCTCAATCGATTATTGGTGAGTGTTGAGTGTTCTTTAATTTATTAATTGATGATTATAATGTAGGGTCTTGTGTCTAAAGCAAATACTATGAAGTTGCCCGATAGTGGTTTGAATCTACATAGAAAGATTGAAGAATTAACAGATAAAATTGAAGAAGCGAGAAAGTGTGCACCTGCTAGGTTAGATATTGGTTTATTGATTGATTCATAACAAAATCTATATGTTGTATTATTTGATTACAGAAGAGTGGAACCAAAAGTGAAGGGTACTTTACAAGTAATCGAAGCGCCTCCCAATCCTGAACAGTATAATAGGTATGTAAATATTGAATGGAAAGAGGATACCGTAATGATTGGATTATAAAATTGTTGTAGAATGGTAGTAGATGATGGATTAGGAAGAAAGAAGTTAGTTGGAGGACAAATGACTGAAGAAAGATTAGAGAATGTAAAGAAAGTAACAGGAGATACTATTAAGGACTATGCACAGGTATGACTATCATTATTGATTCATTAGAATGGATATGAAGAGATGATTCATTTATCCAATCCAAACTATTACTAGTGACTTATTTTTATTTGAATGAATCGAAATCGATAATTGATAGTGAGATGATGTCTCAACCAAATGGAGAAGAGACAGAAACACCAAAGGGATTAAGAGTTGAATTGATGGGACATCAAAAGAGTGGATTAACATGGATGATATGGAGAGAAAGACAATTAACACCTGGTGGAATTCTTGGTTCCTTTTTATCATTCTTATTATTGATTTTATTTTTTAAAATATTTAATATTGGCAAAAAAAACTGCCACGAGCCGGGATCGAACCGGCGACCTTATGATCTTCAGTTATACGCTCTCCCAACTGAGCTATCATGGCACATGTTTCAGTGGAAGCATATTAGTGTAGTGATGCATTGATAATTGATTTGCTTGTTTTGTGTGATGGTCGATATTGATTGCAGCTGATGATATGGGATTGGGAAAGACAATATCATTGATATCATTGATTCTTCATTCTAAGAATCAAAGAATTGCTAATGAAGAAGAAGCAGAAAATATAGAGAAAGAAGAGAAGTATAAGAGAAAATGTGCTAAGAAGAAGTGAGTTCATTCTACTAATCTTAATATATTCATCTAATCAATCAGTCAATCAATCAATCAATCTATCAATCTATCTATTTCAGTCTGGTTGCATCTCATACTACACTTGTTATTGCTCCTGCTTCTGTTATTTATCAATGGGAAGCTGAGATCGAGAAAAGAGTGAGATTGATATATCCCGCCCCTTTTGATCTTTGATCTATCTTTATTGATTAAGGTTAAAGGAAACCGTCTAACAGTACACGTATTCCATGGACCTAAAGGAAAAAGAGAAGATAGAGCTAAGAAGTATTGATTGATTAAACGAATCTTATTGATTGATTGTAATGATATCATTTATAGATTAGCCAAATATGATATTGTCATCACTACATTTAATATTATTACTGCAGAATTAACTGAAAAGGTTAAATTTATTCTTTATTGTATTGTTATTGATTGTATTGATTTAGGTGAATATGACAAATGATAGTGATAGTGATGATGATGATGATGATGATACATTTAAAGGAAAGAAGAAAGGAGAAAAAGAAAAGACTAAGGTTAGACTCCTCCCCTTTTGATCTTTGATCTTTGATTATTCAGGTGAGTAAGAAACAGATATCTGTTCTGACTAAGGTTCATTGGGAAAGAATCATTCTTGATGAAGCACATCAGGTATTTATATAATTATATTGATTCAATTAAATATTTATTTATTTATAGATCAAGAATCGTAATTCATTGATATCTAAAGCAGTTTGTAGACTTCCGGGTGCTAACAGGTAAAAAGATGAATGCGAATGATTTTGGTATTGATAATACTATTGTAGATGGTGTTTAACTGGAACTCCTGTACATAATAATCTATATGATCTATTCTCACTTGTAAGGTATCTATTTTTGTTTATATTAATATTTATTCTCATTTTTTTAAATGAATTTAAATATAGATTCCTTCGTATTGCTCCATTTGATGAGATAGAGTTATGGAAGGAATATATTATGAATGCAAAGAATGGAAGTAAGTATATACAAATGAATGATGAATTGATTGATTATTAAGATGATCGTCTAAATACTCTTGTTAAATCTCTTCTATTACGTCGTATGAAAACTCAAGTTGATGCAAAGACAAATCTACCATTGGTTAGATCTATATGTTCATCTATTATTCTATCATTCATTCTATTCTTACTAATGATATTGAATGGATTGAGTATATTAAGTATAATTGATTGATTGAAGGTATCACTTAAACCAAAGATGTATGATATCGTTGAAGTTTCATTAGAAGGATTAGAAAAGAATATTTATCAGATGATGTTCGCTGCTGTGCAGTAAGATTTATTCATTTATATTCTTTATTCATCTATTATTCTTAATATTATTATAGAGAGAAAGTAAAGGGATTTATGGACAGACAACAGGAAGAGAAAGATCTTGAATTGTTTGGAAGAATTAGAAGAAAGAATAAGGCTAAGACTAATGAGGAACCCGGTGAAATCATTAAGAATCCATTCATTGGTATGTCATGTATTCATTCATGTCATTTACATAATTGCAGATCATTATATGGTACTATGAATACTGTAGTAGGAGTACTGTAGATGAATCCATATTGTATTGATTGTTTTAGATGGAAAACGTGAAATAGATACGAATGATAAGTTCACTGCTATGAGATGTTTCCTTGTTTATCTATTGAGATTAAGACAAGCTGTCGTTCATCTATCACTTACTAAGGAGGTATTATATTCATATTCATCTTTGATCTTTGATCTTTGAATTGTATTGATTGTAGGCACTAGATCTATCATCATTTGAAGGACTTGAAATGTCATCTACTGACGAAGTACTTGATGCAGGTATAATCAATCAATCGATAAATCGATTATATATAGCTAATATATAATAATTGTAGAATTATCTCAATTATCATTGGATGAGAATGTCGTAAGTGATGATAATAAAAAGTTAGCTACATCTCAAGATGTTGATGATCATTTTGAAAGAGAATTCATTAGTTCTAAGGTATTATCTATTGTAATATATTCATATCTATATTATATTGGTTTAGATTAAAGTACTTCTTGAGAAATTGGATCACGCTACGAGTAGTGGTGATAAATGGTATGACATTTATGAATTTAATCGTTAGATATTATTGATTGATGAAGCTATCATATATCGTAGTCTTATCGACTAAATAGTTTACATTAAAATATTCAATTATTTAACTGTAAATGGAGATGTTTGAATTGCAGTGTGGAATGTAATATTTATAAAATGATGAAAATATTAAGATGAATATTATAATGGTTTATTTCAGTGTCGTTGTATCTCAATGGACTACTGTACTTGGAATCGTTGAATACCATATAATACAAAGAGGAATTCATTATACTCAAATAACTGGAGAAATTGCAACTGGAGATAGGTAGATACATTCATTTCTTCTCTTGTCTATTTCCTTCTATTCTCCCTTTCGTTTCTTCTCCTCTCTCTCTCTCGTTGTCTACGTTCTTTCTCCCTTCTCTTCCATCTGCCATGATAGCTCAGTTGGGAGAGCGTATGACTGAAGATCATAAGGTCGCCGGTTCGATCCCGGCTCGTGGCATTTTTGCTATTTGTTTTTTTTTTTGTTAATTTTTCTTTGGTTCTTTCAACCCGATATGCTCATTTTGTATTGTTAACAATGATTTAATCGTTAATATATAATATAATCATAGACAAGAACGAGTAGATTCATTCAATCGTACTGATGGAGGAGCTCAAGTTATGTTACTATCTCTTACTGCAGGAGGAGTTGGACTTAATCTTGTTGGAGGTATCTTATCATTATTTCATATCTTACTTTTTTTATCTATATGTCATTGTTTATTTCTACGATAGTTTATAAATTATAAGGTAATCATCTATTCCTAATCGATCTTCATTGGAATCCAGCATTGGAATCACAAGCATGTGATCGTATCTATCGTATGGGACAAACGAAGAATGTATACATCCACAAGTAAGAATATTCATTCCACTTCTATACTCCCATCAGTCTATCTCCTCCATGTGCCATGATAGCTCAGTTGGGAGAGCGTATGACTGAAGATCATAAGGTCGCCGGTTCGATCCCGGCTCGTGGCAGTTTCTTTTGCCCATTTTACCAGTATTGCCTTTTTATATCACACATATTTTATTTACAGACTTTTGTCGAAGAACACAATTGAAGAGACAATTCTTCTTCTACAGAATAAAAAGTCTGCTCTAGCCAAAAGTGTACTTGAAGGGTACGGTAGAATATCAATTTACTATGCTGAATGATTACTTTTGCAGAGCTGCCAATAAGGACGGACAGAAATTATCAATGGCTGATCTTCGTTTCTTGTTTGATTTAGATGGAGAAGCAAAGAAGAAAGCAGATAGAGAAGCTGCTGAAGCTAGAGCTGTTCGGAATGTAATCATATTGATCATATTGATTAATCGTAAACAATATATATTATACAGGCAAATCCTCCATCACCTCTACCAGTATATCAATCATCAACCACATATCCATCCATGAATGGTCGTCGTATTGAACCACCTCATCCATCTAATCGATCTACATCTACTCACAATCAACCTGAAGTTATCACTCTATAGATATCTCTATATGAATAGATTATTCGATCTATAAAATGATTCTATGATATTACTCGTCCCTCCCCTTTCTCTTCATATTTATATCTTCTTTTATTCATTCATTTAACATTTTCTTCTATATATCAGGTGTTTCTGTGTTTCATTCAACATTTTCATTTCTTGTGATAGTTGATATCATATCACCTGTTTAACTATAACTTCTCTTTATATATTCATCATATCCTCCTCCTAATCTTTCCATTTCATTTCTCAATCTATCTTAGTACTATACTTCTAATCTATCATATCTACTACATAGTAAAATGCCAATAAAGTTTTATCCATATTCTGTATATTATATTCATAGACGATTCTTCTTTTTAATTCATTCCATTTCGATATTTTAATTATTCTTTCATTTCTTCTTTATGCTTTGTTGACGATATCAAAGCGAGAGATGAAATTCACAATGAATGAATAGTTATGCGTCAAATAATAGGTATAAGAAGATATAGAATTACTACTTATAGATGAATTGTAACTATACAATGATATCATTCAAACAAATATTTTACTCGTATTGATTATTGTATTGTTATCCGATAGATTGAAGAATTGAAGAGAATGAGGAGAGTCCATGAGACAATGAAATAGAATACAGTAACTTCGTACTATATCTCCATCTCTATTGTTCATTTGAAAGTGTGTAGGGGGTGTAGACAATGTATAGACTCCATGGGTGGTACTTTATGAGAACTAAAGCTCACGTATTTTGTCTCTGAATATCCTTCTTTGAATCCTTAAATCTATTTATTGAATCTTTCCTTTCTATGATTAGATGGATTAGAAGATTAACTTCCTCATATCATCATCTTATTCCTTTTATCACTAATCTTATCTCCAATCTATTGAAGATTGTTGATTCTTCATGATTTCAATCTCTATTCTAATCATTCTCTGATATCAAAGTCATTGAGAATATCAATTTATTTGTACTCTAAGTACTAGATGTATAGATGATATGAAGTCTTATAGGGATAGATGAAGACTAGATCTCTTCTTTTTGTTCCAATTCTCACATGTGTAATACAAGACACAATCTTTTACTTATTCATCAACCTTTTATTTCCTTGTCTTGCTCCTTAAATAATAATATCGACTATAACACCAGATATTTTTTATACGTTAGAAATTAAACTTAATCAGAAAATAATATATGTAATAATAATAATGACCATTTTGAATCTAATCAGAAGATTTTACAGCGCGTTGAAATTGTTCAATTTTTATTCAAAAGTTTTGAGATTGGATTGAAAGCGAGTTGAATGTTGCCTACAGATGTTTAATTTATACGAAGCATTAATAAGAATTAATCTATTCTTCCAAAACATTGGTTCATTCATATTTTAGATCCTTCAGTCTAACTCCATGGACTTATCAATACAATGAATCACTTCAAACGATTCTATTCTCTTTATTCCTCAAATTCTTTTTTTTTCAGACAATTTGTTGTAGATGCAATATTTTATATTTCTTGTCCCAAATCTTAACTTCTCTTAGTTAAATAATTCCTATTCAAAATAAACTTGAATTATTGCACAATGAAAGTTAACAAGCCGAATTTCGATACCGATTTTCTCGAAACAAAGATCGGTTAGTCAATTTCTGAAAACGGATTCTCAATCATCATCAAAAACTGATTCTAGTCATGTCATTGCCATCTGATAAGGCTGACTACAAAAATTCCCTTATCAATATGGTTAATCGTGCAATAGTTAATTTCTTTTACGCTTAATTATTAATGATTGTTTTATTTTATTTTCGTGAATATTACTCATATTCTCTCAATATATTTTAATATTCATTCATGCATTGTCTATTTTATTTTAAATCGTAGTATATATTCAGAACAATGACAACTTCCTCTATCTCATCTACCTTTATTATCTCACTATTCATTCTTATTTCTGTTCAATTCGCAACGTCTCAACATCAACCCTCTCAAGGTAATTTTTCAATACATTAGGGAATATAAAAATTTCATAAATTTAATTACTAATTACGTTGAAGTACACGCATATTTTATCAAAAACTTGCGAAAAATAGTCCTTTATTGAAAAAAGTGTAAAATAAATACTACTTTCGACTAAAAATATTGTTAGAGAATTCAACCTAATTATGGAAAAAAAAGAATAAATTGAGAAATGGTTTTATAATAAGAATGATTAATTTTCAGATGGTTCATCTATCATTCGACGTATATCTCTTCCACTGTCAGAATACCTTTTTTTTTAAAATTTTCTTTTCTTTTTTTTTGCAAAAATTCAAAACAATGTAAAAATAATGTTTAATTAATTAAGTGAATGGAAACGAAATGAAGCAATTCGATCATGTATAATGAGACAAAATTGTATTAATCAAGAGAGGTATTCAATCATTCAATCATTCAATCAATTAAATAAGAAATATTAATAGATTCACAAGTTTATATTTGCATGCACTTTGAATGTAAATTTAAAAACATTAATATAGGTTATTTGATAATGTGCCGTATGGTGTTTCGGCCGCTACGTCTAAAAAATCAATCAATCAATATATTGTTTCATTTAAGACTTCGTAACTATTTCAATATCGTTTCTGATGTATATATACCAAGACGATGAAATGGAATAAACTTGGATTAATCTTCTCATTCTTTATCTCATTTAATATATTCATTGAGAGTAAAGATATTGTTGACCTTTTATCAAACTGTTCCATTCATATCTATCACAGCTGATTCAATATAGAACTATTTCAGTAGATACATTAACATCATTAGATATTTATGAAATACAGGTGTTAGAGACTCAAACAAAATTTCATATTCTTGTAAACTGTGACTGATAAATATAAGAAGTATTGAAGCTTCCTTTAGAGAATTATAAGTATACATTATAGATAACCATGACAAATTTCGTATGATAAATCAGTTGTGATTAAATGAATAAAAGAATAAGGTAATGCTTAAGATACACATAATATGTTTAGTTTCGATTAGAGAAAGTTCTTATACGTAATATAGAAAGTAAGAGTTGTCGAATTGATCCAAGGTCAATAAAGTTCATTATTTCATACTTCAATCATATTCTGTCTTTTCACTTCGTAAGGTCCTTATATTTCACCAAGGCACCATATATAATTGGTAGCTCACTCGACTGAGAAGTGAGATGTAGAGGGAGAGGGAGATGTAGAGGGAGAGGGAGAGGGAGAGAGAGGGGGGAAGAGGCACGGAAGGGGGTATCAACCGGTCTTCTCATGCCTTTAAGCACAGTCTTCATGGCATCTCTAGATACTCTTATTCTTCCTCTTTTTATTATGAACTTATTACCATTTTGTTAGATTAAATCATAGATATTTTCTTGTTCTTCGCCTTTATAAACAAATTACTGGAAAAAAAGTTTCTTTCCAATTGTAAAATACCGTAATCCTCCTCATCTTCCTCTCTGAACATATCGTAATCTATGAAACGAATATTAGTTAATCATTGAATTCGTTGGATTTTTTTCCATAAAATGAACATGAATATCGTAGTATTCAAATGTTTGATGAGATTTACTCATTTTATTGTTACAGTTGATATTGCAATCATAATGATCTTTCTCATCTTTCTTTGTTATCAACTAAGAGAAATTACGAAGAAATATCTGACCATAATCATAGTCTATATACATATATAATAAATAGACTTTTTCTACATTCCTTTTTTCCATTCAATTCTCGTCAATTTATACACTCTTATTACTTCGTTTTTTTTTGGTATTCATCTCTTAGTATTTCCATTCTTCTCATTCATACTATGCCATCTATTGTAAGTATCTCTATATTCACACACTTATATGGCCCTATTTCGTATATAAAAAGATCTCGCTCTTAATTTTTCTTGAGCTTTATCTGCATTTTGTGTCTGATATTATTTAGACCATATATATTTGGATGAAACATATGTATCATATAATTTGACTGAAATGACCAATAGATAGTGATCATTCAATGTATTCGTAACCAGTTGATATGTTTGATCATCGTCAATGATTCGTATCTTCTATTCATTCTATGCAATCCAATCTATGCTTTTCTAATCTTTTCAGTTTCATTCCTAATATAATCAATGATACGATTTTTGTATTGATCTACAATGAAGGAATTTATTCATATTCTTCTTATTTTTATAATTCATTCTAGTAAGTTAAAGGAAATATCTTTCAACTAGTTTTTCTTTCCTAAATGCCATTATCCATACAAAGCTTCGTCTATAACTGTAGACCATACTCTCTCTATTCCATATACTTTCTCACCTATTCTCTATTTCTCTATTCTCTCTTCTATTCCTTCTCTCTATTCTCTTCCTTCTTTGACTTGTATTCTTCCATAACTAATAGTGCAATTACTGTCGGAAGGAAGAAGATATAATATGAGTAGATGAACATACTAATACAAGTAGAATGAATGAATGAAGGACTTCAATCATTCGAGCATAACTTAATATATTAATATCTTATATGAATTGTTCAGTCAAAACACTATTCATGTTCATGTGATATCATATTTGTAATCTAACCGGAATAGACAATATTTCTAGATGAATTCATTATAGGTGATACATTACGGATATGTACTCGTCGTCATTTTCAATTAGTAGATAGTCATTTCTTTCAAAGAGTTGAATTACCTCTACCTGAATTGTGTGTTGAAAGGTTTATTATGAATACATTGAAATAATGAATCAATCGATAATTCAGATGTATAGAACACTTGGTATATTGTAAAGCAGCACAATTTACTTCATTCACAAATAAGGCATTTAATTTACAATTTTATCATTACTAAATTAATTTTATAATATCTTATTTTCTAGACGAATGGTGTATGCGAATTACATGCAATCAATAGTGTATCAAAACCAGGATCATTACATCCAGACGCGAATCTTGATCCATTAACTACGGTATAAGTAGTCATTTTATCGATTATGGTTGATGTTTATTGATTGAAGGTATATGAACTATTAGAGAGTTGTCCCACATTTGTTGCTTCTGATATGGGAATGAAAATATCGAATAAGATGAAAGATATACTTGAGAAAGATTCATGTATGTTAATCATTCAATGATAATTAGATAATGGAGATCATTTGTAGTTCATTCAATTGAAGAAAGAAAAGCAGATTCATCCTTACGAGAATATGATAGAATATATGGAGAAGATTCAATACAATACTCAAAGAATCAAGGATATGCTGTCTGTTATAATAGATCGTATATTATATTATTGATTAATTTTAGTTGATGAGAACACTGGAAGATGATCCAAAGAATCCTTTTGAGTCTGATGATGAAAGAAATGATAAGTTAGTTCATAGATTACTTTCATTCTATCCATATATCTTTCTTCTTATCATTCAATTACATTCAGTCATTTATCATCTTCTTTACCATTACAATCATCATCATCATCATCATCTCATAATCTTCCTGATATTCTTCCCAATCCAATAACTCCTGTTACTGTTCTACATCAGGGTCGATGTACAGGTACTCTATCGTATACCATCATATCCCTTAACCTTCTTCGTCTTCAGGACCAAATTGTCCTCAAGATACTTCAAATCCACTTCATTCTAGAGATCTTGGTCAAACATACATTACTCGTAATGATGGAAAGGTTACTGTAGCTATAGAGTAGATCATAATCAATCAATATTTGAAGGATTCATATCAATCAAGAGATCAATATATCACTCCAAATGATCGTTCACCATGTCCTGCTAGACATGGAGATCCATGTGCACCCAGACCTCCTTGTGTATTATATCATCTCATTTAATATTAATATAATTATGTTAATTCTAGAGTCAGAATTGTTATGATACAGATGAGAAACCTCAAAGATATGAAAGAGGCCATTGGAGTGAATGGAGTGTATGTTCAGTTACATGTGGTGAAGGATTGAGGAATAGACAATGTTTAGGTATTCATTCATTATAATTACACATATGATAATTGTTATTGATAGGTGATGGATGTGAAGGTTCATCAACTCTTCCATGTAATAGTAATCCATGTCCACAATGGACTCAATGGGGTCCATTCACTCAATGTTCTGTTACATGTGGAGAAGGTGAAAGAAGAAGAGCTAGAATATGTATTGGAGGAAATTGTCATGGACCAAGTCAAGTATGAAGAATAAATCAATATTGATTATTGATTGATTGATATAGGAAATGGAAAGATGTTCATCAGCTCCATGTCCAGAATGGACAGGATGGGGAGAATGGGAAGGATGTTCCGTATCATGTGGAAAAAGGAAAAGAAAGAAGATTTAGAAGGTATTCAAGTATATTATTAGTCATTATATCATAGATGATTATAGATGTCAGAATGGTTTATCATGTCGTGGATCACCAATAGAAGAACGTATATGTTCATTACCACAATGTCCATATCTATCTGAATGGAATGAATGGTCTTCTTGTACTGTATCATGTGGAGTTGGAGAAACTGTAAATACTTTATCATTCTATCAATATAATTTGTTAATGTTTCTTTAGATTCGAACTCGTTTATGTATGGGAAATGGTCCTTGTGAAGCTACAGCTCCTACTGTATATTATTTTATTATTACTCAACGTTGATAGATTTTACATTTTTAGTACAATTATTTTTTTCTGAAATCATCTGATCAGATACCCGTAATTGTGATGATATTATAGGAAGAACGTTTATTATGTAATCAACAACGTTGTCCTGAATGGAATCAATGGACATCATGGTCTACTTGTGATAGTTGTTCATCCGATAAAGAATCATCTAGGATCAGAAATAGGTTTGTCCGTGAATTATGCATTTATGAAATTCCTAGATAATTTCTGAAAGACGATGTTAATATTATGACAGACCAGAACAAATAGAAGATGTGCAATAATTATAACTGCCCATTTTTTGATTGCAAATAATTCAGAGTATGTCAATATGAAGGTCGACCTCATACTGCTTGTATTGGACCAGCTCAAGATCAATCTCCATGTCCTCAAGTAAGATACGATTATTAGATAGTAAACATATATCACGAATCAATATTCTCTCTATTTATTGATTATAGGTAGATTGTGCTCATTGGAGTGAATGGAGTGATTGGAGTGATTGTAATCAACCATGTGGACAAGGACAACAGAAGAGGTTATCTCCATATCATACATGATTATCCATTTCTAATATCTGAAAATATTGTAATAATGTTATGCATTTGAGAAAACGTGAGTGTAAACTCGGTGATCGATTAGTTCCTCAATGCAAAGGACCTACAGAGGAACTACGATTCTGTCAAGTATTCCATTATCACTTTCGTTATTATTTGATACCGAAATTAGAATTTGCTACTTCAACCCTTTGTTTTCTAGTCTTTTTTCTTTAAAAAACCACCTTTTCTCACCCATCCAACTTTCTTTTCTTTTTTTAGCCAGACATTGATTGAGATGATTTATTGAATTACTATATTGATTGATAGGTGGCAGTGTGTCCATATTGGAAAGAATGGAGTGAATGGAGTGGTTGTTCTGTCACTTGTGGAAGAGGAACATGTTCAAGGAATAGAAAGTAACTTATCAAATCTTTCATATTTGAAACTATTTATCTTCTTAGAATATAAAAAAGAATGATTTAATATGATAATGATTAAGATGTGTGACGGATGAACTATTAGATATTCCAAATTTGGCTGAATTAGAAGAAGCTGTTGCTGTTGATGAAAGAATGAATGGAAGAGATTCATGGAAGAATGGTATAATACAAGATCATTCATTCTTTATTTAATCATTCATATTCAGATAATATCAAAGCTCAATTAATAGCTCGATCAAACGAATTCTTCATGGAGATAAAGGAAAAATATACAATGAAGGATTATTTGTATGATTAAATTATTTGCTGTCATTAATAATGATCAAAATATACGATATATTTAATAGCCAGAGATTCGTCGCCATGAATCTAATGGCAAATTATTGGATCAAGCTGCTATATGTGATGGACCTAGTGTTGAAAGTAAAGTGTGTGATCCAGGTATGAATAGAATACAGTATCTAAGGGTTACTGTATGAGTAGATTACCTTATCTAAAGATTACTGTATGAGTAGATTACAGTATCTAAGGGTTACTGTATGAGTAGATTACAGTATCTAAAGATTACTGTACGAGTAGATTACAGTATCTAAGAGTTACTGTATGAGTAGATTACAGTATCTAAGGGTTACTGTATGAGTAGATTACAGTATCTAAGGGTTACTGTATGAGTAGATTACAGTATCTAAGGGTTACTGTATGAGTAGATTACAGCATCTAAGGGTTATTGTGTGAGTAGATTACAGTATCTAAGGGTTACTGAGTGAGTACATTACAGTACCTAAGGGTTACTGTATGAGTAGATTACATTATCTAAAGATTACTGTATGAGTAGATTACAGTATCTAGGGGTTACTGTATGAGTAGATTACTGTATCTAAAGATTACTGTATGAGTAGATTACAGTATCTAAGGGTTACTGTATGAGTAGATTACAGTATCTAAGGGTTACTGTATGAGTAGATTACAGTATCTAAGGGTTACTGTATGATATTCCATTCAGGACCATGTTGTGGTTGGAGAGAATGGACTGAATGGGGAAATTGTGATGGATGTATACAAGGATCAATGCAGACTAGGTTAGAAGAAAGATTATAATATGAAAGATCAAAGATCAATTTATAGAAGAAGAGAGTGCTCATCTATTTCATCATATACAGATATGGTACAAGTATCACATTCTCATGATTCTTATCAGGTTACTCAATCATTTATCTATTTCAATAACATGATCCATATTAAGTCTCCTCAATCTAATACAATTCAATCATCAAGTCATCATTCTAATCATCCTAATATAATCCACGGAGGTCCATATGATATTGGAGGTATCATATCAATCAATACTTTATTACATACTGTATTCGTTTTAGGGCTTTCTCCAATCATACCAATCAATGATCCTCGTTACCATAATCGTCATCATATCGTGAAAAGACGAGTATCCATTTATGGAGATAGACAAGGTACTTCAATGATGAATAGAATATGATAAATGATATTGAATATAGAATGTCATTGTGATGGTCCAATGGATGAATCTCGTCCATGTATCAATCAATGTCTACGAAGAGAACAACCATGTCAATGGAGTCAATGGGGTGAATGGTGTGGATGTTCACCATGTAGGGGTACTGTAGTCTAATATTATCACTCTCTACTAATTAACGGATTTGTTAGCCCGGTCGTGAGATTCGTCGAAGATTTTGTGAAAGACCAGGTCGAGAAGTGGGATATGCTGTTAGTAGACCAGAACCTGATTGTAGATGTAATGGAAATGATACAGAGGAAAGAGATTGTAGAGTAAGATAATATATCATTGAATGAATTGATCTTTGATCTTTGATCTTTAATAGATTTGTTCATCTCAATCAGAGATTCGTACTCATCAAATAGATTCATATGTTCCTATATCAACTGGAGTTGTGGTATCAATATTTTAATATATTTGAATGAATGAATCATTATCATTCAAGGTATCATCTCCTCAAATATCTCGACATCCTCCAGATATTACATCATCTTCTTCGTATGTTCAACCTCCTGTAATGACTCCACAAATTCAAGTACTCTCTATTTATTTATTGAATGATTTTGTCAAAAATGACTAAAAAGCAGGTGGAATCATCAACTGTTCGAGACTATACTGAAGATTATTCGGAAAGAGGGATGATAATAAATACTATAGAGGTATTAATGATATTAATAATATGCAATCGATCAATAAATCAATATTGAGCTCGTCCTCGTGATCTACCTGAATATGCTGTAAGTAGACGAGAAACTCCATCGACAACATCAACTACTCCATTGATTGTAAGTAATCAATAATTGATTCAATCAATAATATTCAATCAGGAATGTCGATGGTCTCGATGGTCAGGATGGAGTCATTGTCATTCCAATCGATTGAAACAAAGAAGTCGATTCTGTATTGGAGCTGGAGGTTTATCAATATCAACTCCCAATTAATATTCAAATATTGAAATGACTTTCAGTTCCTTTGTTGTCATGTGAATGTCAAGGTCTTTCATTAGAAGAAACTGCATGTGATCCTAACCGATGAATAATAACCGAATGATAGTCGTTTGCATATGAGAGACAAGCGCTAATGAATAGACAGAGTATGCAAATGATTATCATCCAGTCGGTTATTATTCATCGTTTCTCATTCGACGTAGTGCCGTCTCATCTATCATACATGTTCATTGTTGTCTCGTCAGTTCTGTCAATGCGTTCCTCTTCCCACTATGGCCTCATCTACCCTAGACATTGATCCCATCTTGATCTTTGATCTTTCCGCTTGAGAACACGTTATTGATAATTCGCATTCCCCATTCCCATTGCACCCCAATTTCTTTCTTCTTGTTCACATTTCTTCATTTTAATCGAATTTTACTTGGTGAAGCATCTTAATGATGTAAGGTAAAATAAATAAATAAATGTTTAATAAACCATAGACCAAATACTGGTAGAAGCATCTCTCCCATCAGAGAGAACTGTTTTTTAATGCTTCTGATATTTTATGATTCTTCTTCATTTCATTACGATTTTCTCTCGTGTTAAGGAAACATCAAAGGATTCAAAATATTATAAAATTTTAAAAAAGGGGAATTGAGTATAATATAAAATGAAGCATCGAGTGACGAAATGAAAAAGTGTTCGATTATGAAATTGACTGGAAATAGAATGAATTACGGAAAGAAAGGAGTGAAAAAAGAGTTAGACGTAGATCTTCCTTTTTTTTAAATATTCAATAATTGCAAAATTGAGACTAAAAACGAGCAATTCATGGTAAAAAAAATTAGAAAAGATATGTGCGTTGATGTATTTGCATCACTTTATATCAATGTTGCTCATTACAAAATGAAGAAAAAGTTAAAGAAAAGCAGAAACAACAGAAAAAAATTGAAAAAAAAACTTAATCATTTCTCTCTCACAGACTCACAGAAATGAGAGAGATTTTCGAAGTGCCACTGACATTGAAAGTAAAGCTGAATAGACAAAGAATACATTCCTTCTTGTCTGGATTTCAAGGAGGAAGATGGGGATTGAGACTGAATACTCTATGCATACTTTAGAACAAATCTCTTTCTCTTTTTGTTGTCCACGTTTGTTGTTTTGATCGCTGACTAACTAAAGTATATATAAATTATAAGAGTGTTCGTATTGTACGTAGTGAGTACACATGTATGCATATAAGAACAAAAGAGAAAAATCCTATTGGGCTTTGTAAATAATATGATTGGTATGAAGAGGGATAAGTTCTATTGTTAGACCATTTCCACTATTCTCTCGAACTACAGTCCCTTTGGCTCAAAATAATTTACTCTGAGACCCATTCATCGTGGAAGAAAATAGTTTACTGCAGAAAGGGAATGGATCTAATTTGCATGGAAAAGAGACGTTAAAGAAGATAGTACGGGGAGGGGTTAGGGGATGAATATCTTAAAATGAGAAAGTACAAAATGAAAATATTTCGTTACATATAATATCTCTATTTCGACGCATGTGGTTGTTCACAATACAAAATATGCAATTATGATGCATAGAGGGTTCATACTACATCTATGAGTTATTGAGGAAATGTTATGAGTAAAAACATTGGGAGAGGAAAAAAACAATTAAAAATAACAGCCACATGTTTATAAAATTATAAAAGATTAGAAAAAAAGTGGACTCCTTAAATGAAAGTCCATTTGAACCATGTCATTGAATACCAATTTCAAAATAACTGAAAGTTTTCCAACGATAGAACAAAAAAATGTGATTAAAGAAGGACGATCTATAAAGAAAGTGTGAATAGTAATAAGAGAACATAAATTGAGATTTGTATGAGATTATTCTATGATATTGAGGATCAAAGATTCAATTAGATTGAATAGAGACCAAATTGTATTAACATTCATTTTCATTGTCAATGAGCATAAATCTCACTTGCACATCATCAAAAACGAGTAAATGAAACAACTGTTCAATGAATTCGTGTTCAAATTGTTGTGACAGATATTGAATAGGGGTCATGAGGAATCAAAAGAGACAATGATAAGAGGAATGTTGAAGATAGTATTGTAGATGGGGAAGTGGGCGGAAAAGATGAAGAAGAACTCTGGTTTTTATTTCCCACTGGTCCCCCAGTAGATTTCCCAGTGGGGATGGAGCTAGGGGACCAGTGGGAGATTTACTGGGGGACCACTGAGAAGGGGAGAGGCACTGGGGGACCAGTGGGAGAAAATTTAGTGCCCCAGTGGGGGAGTGGGCGTGGTCTTGCACTGTGATATTGTAGAGAAGAGGGTTATAGTGAAATGACTGTTTATCCAACTATGGACGATACGAATACATTCGAATTAATAAACAATAATAAAATAGCATAACTAACTCAACAAAGTAACTATTACATTACATACTAATCTAGAGCTTGTAAATGTGAAATCTCAAAGGGACTAGGGGACCAAAAGTTTGTTCGTTTTGTCGGTCTGAATACATTGAAAGATTAGTGGAGGGGCATATAACAATCGATAATCATTACATAACATAAAAAAGTACTGTTGTAACATAGAAAGAGATCAAAGGCAGAAACTAGTGATCAAAGATCACTTAATCCTCTTGGCTGGTCATCTTCTTAATATCGTTCTGATTCATTGATCCGTTGAATGAATTATGCTGAACATTCTTCTAAGTCATAAACTTGACTCCCTCACATCTTGCTCTTTCCATACCAACTGAAAAGTATTGAATTTTTAATAACAAACTTCCAATTCGTCATCCGTTTAAATCTATTTAGCCTGACTATTAATAATCCCATACGAATTGTGCATTGTGATTTCAAAGACTTTGTTAAGCTGATTTCAACGATACATCAGTTATCGATTTTCGTCCACACATGGCTTAGAAAAACACTTATTCTTTTTTTTTCACTCGTTGCAAGAACACTCAATCGGAGTAGAGCTGCCAGAAGGTATGAATGGATCTATGAGTGGAATACCATTCGTTAGAGGTCAAGGAAACGAATGCTCATGAGTAATTTTATTTTTCTTAGCATGCAATTTAATCGGTAGCAAAATAACTAGGATCGTAAATGAACAAGTGGAAGAACTCACAATATTCAGTTGGCTGGCTGCACTATGCCCATGAAGCGAAAAAGTTAACGCTGGACTTGCTGAAATTAGAATTAATTAGCTAGCATTGCATTTATAGAGTAAGATACGCAGAACTTTGGAAAACTACAAAGTAGTTAATATTTCTATAAAACAATTTAGTAAATAAGTGACAATGCAAACCCATTGGCGTAATATATTTGAACATTCAGTCCTCCAAGTGTTGTTCCAACTCTAAAAATACCCAAAATCTTCAAATATTCAGGCTCGTAGCCATAAACGTAATAAGTTGAAAGAGAGTAATAAGTTGACATGAATGATGATGTATGAAGACTGTTCTTTTCAGGTTTCCCATACTTTTATCAACAAACAAAATTGACTTAAGGAATAGTTAAATAGAAAAATATACCTTTCTCCGGTTCATCATCCGTTGATCTCGACAACGCGTCGGCATATTGCACTATTGAACTTAAATGAAATTATACTTATTTCATAGAATGGGTAAAACAAAACATATAAATAAGAAAAAAATTAAAAGACGCTGAACACAACGCTCACGATAAGAGCCGCAGCGCGTCCAATGAATAGCACACTTTGTCAAATGTATGACGAGCGCACAGTTTCATACTCGTGGTCGCATGGTTTTGTCTGGGGGACCAGTGGGAGATTTACTGGGGGACCAGTGGGAGGAAATTCGCCCAATCTGTCATCTTTAGAGCACTCTCTTGTCCTGGGAAACCAGTGGGGGAGCAAAACCACGCCCACTTTTGCTGGGGCCCCACTGGGAGAAAAAAACCAGAGAAGTATGAGTGAGACAACCACTTGTCTATTCAATATACGTAAGAGATCATTACTCATTCCACTTTATACAGATACACTCCATCGAAGTTACTGTTCTTACTGGTAAAAAGTAGGGATAGGCTCTAACATTCATGCCAGGGCTAGTCAGAAAAAATATTTTCTTAAAATTGGAAATTCGAAATTTTCCGATAAAATTTAAGGAAAATCGGAAAATTCGAAAATCGGAAATAAATCGACTACAGTACGTTGAGTACTACAGTACATACAATACTAAAAATTAAGTGTTGATTTTCGTTTTATACGTAGATTTATTTTTTTTATCAAAATGTCAGAAAAAAATTTCAGAGTCTTTCACTATAAATTTTCTGAATCTTCCGAACGAAATCGTAATGTCGGAAAATCGGAGTTTTCCGAAAAATGTAGAAAAATCGAAAATTGAAAACGAGAAATCCCACCCCTGATCCATATAGTGTTGTAGAAAACTAAAACTAAACCGATCATATCTATCCGGTCTTGCAGACAAGACTTATACAGAGGAGTGTATTAGAACATAAGAGTTCAGATTAACTCGTGTGCAATCTATAGACAAAATGAAATGAGAAGCCAATAATGATCACTTTCATACTTTTGTATTTCCTATCCGAACAGTAGAAATTGATAATTTGAAAGACAAAATTACAGTCTACTAACAAAACTAAAATGTTCACTAGTTTAAAGAGAGAGAAAAGGAGAATACTGTGGGAAAAGAGGCGTGATTATCACATTTATTGTAAATGATGTCTAGAAAGCAATAATTACATATTGCCGGTGTATATTTTATTTCTGTGTTTACGTGTGACGATGGAATTGAGTAGTAAAACGAACGGTGTAAAAAGAAATGACCTCATGGGTGAAGGATAGTCTAAGTTCAAAAATGATTAGTTTGTGCGATATGAGTACAAAAGATAATGTGATTGTTATTGAAAGGAAAAGGAAGAGTAAGTGTAGAAGACAGAGAATAACAACTGTATTTGACTATTCAAGGAAATGAGGAGGAAGACTAATGAATCTTATTTCTCTTTTCCTCACTTAAAAAAGACGTCTACACAGACAAATGAGAGTCTGTACACGAATGAATTGAGAGAAAGAGTTGACCGATGTTTTACTCCCTTCTCTCATTTGGTTCAACATCATTGTCATTAGTCACACAAGAGTAGAAGACAAATAGAAATGACATGTAGATGAAGAAGGAGATCAAATGAAATATACAAGTCATCAATGTTTAATGCAGTAAACCTTATTTCTTTGGAAACTATATCCTTATCACTTATGAGGCCATTCTGGTATTCAAGAGTCGTGATACAGTAATCTTTGATATTTTTAGTAAAATCTTTATGCTTGATGGAAAAATAAACAAATAAGTAAATATAGAAAGGGAAAACGAGAACGGAATGAAGACGTGTCACACTTTATCAAGAAGACTTACCAGGAGATACAGATTAAAATATATTTATCTAGAAATATCTGTGTCGTACAGGAACACCCCAGTGGTCTCACATCGTGTCACTACACTACATTCACATCACTACATTCGTAATTATTATTTTCTTTTTTTCATCGTAATGCTAGAGTTCTAGTAAATGAACTACGTTTCCCACATTTCGATTTCTGATTTTGTACTTGATTACGACAAATAGTGAGAAAACAAACGAATATAGAATCTGTGATAGATGATTAGAATGAATGGAAGAAGAAGACTATCACATGTAGACAGAATGGGTTTTGTGAGAAAAGGGTCGAATGAGAGGTGTGGTTAGAAAAGTATTAGAATGGAAGGGGAGAGGTAGAGAGGAGAGCTAGAGAGAGGTAGAGAGGGAGATGTAGAGAGATGAAGAGGTAAAGGGTAGCGAAAGGATAGAAGAATGGGTTAGAATGAATTCCTTAATGTGAACTCATTCCATTATCTTGACATCTGAATTGAAAGTAGGAACTTCGAGATTCATTTCTTCTTGAGAGAATCCATATATTTATAGAGACTATGATACGTTTACGATGATAATATTCCTCTTCTTCTTCTGTAGATCTTAAGTATCCCCTTCATTCAAATCTTCTCATTTCTCAAAACAAGATGTGAGGTAGAAAGATGTCACTCGCTAACAACAACGATTCAGCCTTTTTTTTACATAAATCTTGCAGATAGGCTAGTTCAGAAAGGAAGCATACTTACCGCAAAACACTACACACTGATTTTTTTCTACAGTGATTTTCTGCAGAAAAAACAAAGATATTGGTATTTTGATTTTTTTACCCAACAATCTTCCTATTGTAAATCTCAGAAAGACAAATAATGTCATTGAATTTCGATTATGGATTCATTCAGCCGCCGTACCAAATCAGTCGAAAATCCCCTTATAATTCGTTACTTTTTTGGTCCAAAAACAGCCAAAATCTGAGATGGTAAGGGGAAGAAAACGAGAGAGCAAAGGAAGGTGAAGAGAGAACAGAGAAAAACGACCGATCACAAAAAGTGGTAGGGTTGGAATGTACAACTTTTTTCCAGTGTCTGCGCACTCTCAATTTTACATACACTCTACTCCCTTTTCTAACCTCCACTCTAAATTGGACTGCCATAGAAAAAATACACTTTCTAAATTTGGACCTATCATTTTCATTCGTAGTTTGGAGTTTCATTTGCCATTCGCCGGCTTATGTTCCGGCTGCCACCTCTATCAAGGCTTCGGACATTTTACTTTGTTTCTTTGCGTTTTTCTTTGTTGTTGCAATATTTTTGGCAATATTTCTGTATGAATCGAAGATAAGCAACATGTTCCATCGTCATCTTGCTATTCGGAGATAGTTTTGCTCGATTTAGCTGACGTAGCTCCCATAACTCATTTGTCATAATCCATGTTTGACGATCGATAAATGCCCTTTCCTTCATATATCGCATTAAATATAATAGTTTTTAGGTGTTTTTACTTTACACTTGGTGTATCGTCAGCATGCGGACTGCTGCAACTTTGCAAATGGTTCGTTACTATACTTTTCTTGATTGGATTGTATCTGAGGCATGCATTAGGTCAGTTGTGCCAGCTAATGAGTTATTGTAACACTTATTGATCCATATTTGATATTTCATTGAGTTAATCTTTGACAAACGTTCAAGAAAGAGGAAATATCAGTGTGATTGCAGTTCGTAAAAAAAGATGTAGTTTGTAGTTGAGTTCGTATTAGTTTGATTGTGTATGCAAATGATCGAGATAGTATATATACCACTTCATTCAAATTTCATTTCATTTGAAATTGGTATTCATTGTTATCTTCTCTCTCCGTTGTTAGTGGTCGAATTGTTGAATGAAGAACTATTGAAGGAGATGAATCGATATTTTGGTGAGTTTTTTTTATTAATAAATTAATGTCGTGTTTAATTTTCGATTGACTATGGTTCTTGCAGAATTTTGAACGATTGGACGATATTCTCCGCTCTTTGCTGTGTAGTATATTCTTTGATCCTTTTCAGATTGGTTGTGATCGAACTGTTACTATTCACTATACAAGGCACAGGATCTATGTTTATTCTTGCTGAAACAACTAAAGTGACTCTTTAAAAGGTAAGGTTGGTCATAGTTCTTTTGCTGTTGTTTTATCATTGCTATTTGATCACTGAAATTTTGCAGAATACTCGTTGCTCCCGTCCTAACCTTGTTATTACACCGGATTCGTTGTCAACTTCACCTTGCGACTCCCCTTGGATTACTGTAGGTAGTATTATGCTCATTTCTTTTTTATTTATGTAATATATTCACGCAATTAATCTCCAATATATTCAAACCAAATGAACACAACATATAAATCGTCGTCGATGATGGTCTGCATTAAACTAAATCCTATATAATATGAATCTACGATGAACGTCCGTGCAAACCTTTGATCATCCTATCTATCTCTCATTCTCTGTCTCTCTATCTCTTTCTATTTCTCTTTCTCTCCCTCCTAAGCAGGTACAGGTACCGATCGATTGACTTCGTGGGCAATGCTACCCCTTAATGTTCTGCATAAAGGTTGATATCTAATTTTAATGTCAATATTCTAATCAATTTACTTTCAGATATATCAGATATGTATCGTATTTAGAAGATGGAAATCGTTAATGTATGGATGAATAAGCAAAGGTGCTATGAAATGTTCATCTTTGATCCACTAACCTAACTCATTTCAGGCTATTACCGTTCTATTCGAGGCGTCGTTTTCATACAATAGGGATTCACGGAGAACAATGGTTGGTTATTATATCTAATATTGCTATTATTACAAAAAACTGCATTAAATACAGTGTTATATATGGTATATTTCAGAAATAGAAATGTATTTTAATAAAATTTGAATTGCAGATCATGCATTAACTCTGATGGTCTACAAAGGGGAGACAATGAATGTGGATGATGTCATTGGTTAGTTTTTTGTTCCTTTTTCAATCTGCAATAATTTGTTGTTCCTTGGATATTTTGAGACGAATTAGCTGTGAAATTTGTTTGTTTAATGAAAGTTTTTGAAACATTCCTTTAAACCACTGAAACTTTCATAATTTCATTTCACTCTCCATAATTGTTTACGTTTTCAGAGAGTTCACCTACAACGGTAGATGCGCAGCAAGAACGACACGTGTACATAGATGAAGAGATGAAGAATGATTATGAAAGATATCAAGATAACCATTTCTAGATGGACCATTCCCATGTTACAACTCAATACCCCATTCTTCACATTTTTCGTTTCGAATTATTCGCATAGCTTTTTACATGTTTTAGACATTCAAGTTTGTCTATTTATTGATTTCATTCACCATTTATCCGATTTGTTACATTTTCTGTTAACACTTCCTCGCTCCTAATTTTTGTTTGTGTTTATCGTCCCGCCGTTATAGTCATCTCTTAGTGTATTGGTTGATTTTTCGCCCGTATCCGTGCCGGTTTGATTCAATCTCGCTCATTTGTCTTATGCAAATAAAGTATCATTCTTTAAAAAAAGTACCTATACACAAAAAAGGCCCTTCAGAAAAGTCCAAAAAATGATTTGGTACGGCGGCAGGTGAAATTTTTGAAAAAAATAGTGAAAGCCCCCTGTAGTCTGTAAAAAAAAGTAAGTTAAAGTAAGGTCTCACATAAATACTCTGACTTTCAAATGAAAATAACCTGGGAAAGACACTTCGACAGTGCTTTACTCTATTTTTATAATTTTACATTTACATTTAATCAACTTTATCAGCTTTAATGGGTGTTTCGTAGCTGGGTTGCCATGAGGTTTCTCCATTCCGAACGATTGTACCTCGCCACTTGCAAGAATTGTGGTCCAGCTGACTTCACGAAATCATCCCTCCATCTCTTAACTGGGCGACCTTGTTTCCTCTTGCAACTGGGGGTCCAATTGAGCACATTCAGCGTCCACCGATCATGACGCAATCTCGAGAGCCTCTCCACCCACAACCACCTCCGTTTCTCCGCCTCTCTAACAACGTCCTTGAATTTTGTAATGCCACGGATCTGCTCATTGGTCATCCGGTCAAGTATTGAAACACCGAGAATTTTGCGTTCGAGTCTACGCTGGGCAACTGACAGCATTTGCTTTTCACGTTTACTAAGGTACCATGTTTCGGCGCCGTAAAGGAATGCTGGCAAGACCACACCATCAAAGAGCCGTTTTTTCAAATACATTGGACAACCCCTTCTCCGGAAGAATTCGGAATATTTGACGAATGCCCAGTTCCCACTTCGAATTCTTCTGTGTATTTCCCCCTCAAACCGCTTCGATTCCAGAGTAATTTCCTGCCCCAAATAAACAACCCTCTCCTTCACCTTCACCTGATCTCCCGCGACAGTAACCAATTTACTTCTAGAGTTAGTGGCGAGAGCAACAGTTTTATTCCCATTAAGACGTAATCCCACCTTTTGCAATTCCCCCTCCAATTCAGTAACCATAATCTGGGCCTGGCTAGCATTATGCGCTATGAGGACACAATCATCTGCGTATAGTAAATGTGATAGATGTTCCCCATTGACCCTAACTCCCTTCTCCTCCCAATTGAGATTGTTGAAAACTAAATCTAAAACTGATGTGAATAAGCGGGGGCTTAATCCATCCCCCTGGCGAACACCCCTCCCGATTGAAACCTCGACTCCCTTACCATTTACTACCACGCTGCTTCTACTCTGAACAGTGAGTGTCTGCAGAAAACGAACGTAAGTGGAGTGAACTCCATCACGCTCAAGTGCAGATAAGACTGATTCACACTGAACTGAATCGAAAGCTTTACTCACATCAAGAAATAGGAGATAAAGGGGAAAGTGATATTCCCTTGATGATGTAATGAGTGTGTTAAGAATAAAAATCCCATCTACAGTAGAATAGCCTGAGCGGAAACCAAGTTGTTCTCGAGATCTATTATCATCGAGACAACTCCCAATTCTATTATTGATAACAGATGTGAGGGTTTTTTGAACTACAGGGAGAAGAGATATAGGCCGATAGTTTTTTGGTGTAGTTTTATCCCCTCCCTTGTGTAAAAGTATGGTACGACTATCCCCAAACCCAGGTGGAATGATGCCATTTTGAAGGATACCATTGAATATAGAAGCGAGGTAAGGCGATAGAATATCCGCTCCCACCTTCAGCATTTCTCCAGTGACCCCATCCTCCCCTGGAGATTTTCCCGATGTAAATTTTTTAAGAATCCCCTCAATTTCGTCTCTTCCAACGGGGATAAATTCATCCTCCGACTCTCTCACAATGTAGTTTTTCCCCCCATCCCCTTTATACAACTCATTATAAAAATCCCTGAAAACACCCTCCAATTCAGCTTGACTGCTGACTACCCCATGTGTCCCCTGCAATCTCACAATGCGCTCTCTCCCTGCACTCTGCTTCCCCAAAGCCTTTTTATAATTTCTACCCTCCTGAACCGCCTTCTCAACCATCCTAGTCATCCTATCTATAGCATCCTGTTGGATACTCCCTCTTAATGATTTATTGATAGCGGCCCACTGCACCCTATCTCTCCCCTGCACTGTTGCTTTGAGCTTATATCTCTCAGCAAACAGTTTGATAGTCCTATTAGAGTAGCGGGGTACGGTAGCTGCTGGGAATGATGAAGAAGATGAGGCATTTTTGATGATTGAGACGAGGTTAGCATAATCAATTCCAACTGGGACCCCTTGAAGACCCCTCTCTAAATTAATTTTGAATAAATCCTTATCAAGTACATACTCATTTTTAATGCCTCCAAGTCGACCGAGCGGTCTCCCCTGTGCCAAGAATGATGCGCGCACCATGCGATGGTCAGTAGTGAACTGAATGCGATTGATTACATCAACATCAGTCACATTAAAGTCCCGGGGGTATAAGATATAATCTATTCGATTGGAAGTTTGCCCATTAGGGGATACCCAAGTGTGACACCTACTCGCTTGCTTTTGGTACAGTGTGTTCCCGATACGAAGACCCAAGTTTTCACAAAAGGAAACTACCTTCTCCCCTCTATCATTGCGATCCCCAAATCCGAATGCCCCCAGTGAACTTTCCCCATCCCTTCGACACCCAACCTTTGCGTTAAAATCGCCCATGACCACCCTGTAAACTTTGCGAAAACCGCGCTGCCCAGGTATAGACTCTCTGAACGCATTCTCGAGTTGACTTAGGAAGTCATCGTAAACCGAATCCGAATGATTAGAGCACGGACCGTAGCATTGAATTATACGTAAAAGGACGTTGCCAGGCAAGCGAAAATCAAGAAGTGCAATGCGGGGAGAAATGCTCAAGAAACGCACCACTCTCGTAGTCCACCTCCTGTGTACAAAGAAGCCGCAACCAGCCGTTCGATTGTCAAGTCTTCCAGTGTGGTAGATGGTGCCAAGAGAATCGTTGAGTTGGATTGCTTCTTCGTCCTTTCGGCGTACTTCACATAGTCCAACAATGTCCGCCTTGACGTGCATGAGTGCTTGATCGAGTAACACTATGCGTCCTTCGGTGGCGATAGATAACACGTTCATGGTTGCTATGAATAGCTGAAGAACCATGGTTGACCGTACTCCCACGGCTGGTCAGATCCGGGTTGGGAGGTTCAAGTCGAAAGAGTGAGAGAGACGGACGATGAAGAAAGGCGACCGCTCCTAACCGTTGAAAATGATTTTTATAATTATTTTCATAAAACAAAATTGAGATCTCTTTGAAATTCTTTTCCAAAATGCAACGTCTTCGATGTTTCTGAGATTTCGAATGATGTCTGCTATGAAAATGAAATGTTCGAGAAAAGTTTCATTAAAGATGTGTTTGTTTATCTTCAAATGAAACTTCTTTTAAGAGGGATTTCATTTCGTCATTAGATACTTTATTCTATTTCTTTGTTCATTCAGTTCAAAAACAAAAGGAAATGTCTTCAGACTTCAATTAATGAAAGACTTCAACAATAGCCAGATTTTAAAGATGGAGGCTTTCGAATGCTAATGCAAATGTATAACATATCTGCTATGCAAAGGACAAATGATATGCAAGAAATTAGCACGACCATTCATCAATCCCGTAGCGCGGGTTCGAAACCTATTGCTGAACTTTCCTATTTTCAAAATTTCGCGCCTTTGCCTGTACATGAAGCATGAATTCATTCATGATTCTTGCGATCAATAAGCTGAATTAGCATAAAAGAATTTATGTATGGTATGATTGAATTGAATCTGAGTGATACCCTAGTCATAGCTGGGTCAGCTCCTTGAAACATATTTGATACAGGTTGGCAAATGATTGGCACAAGGAGGGAGTCGAACCCACGATCATTTGCCAACCTGTATCAAATATGTATGGTATGTAGAATAAGTTTTGATATCTTTCTGTCTTCACAATTTGTTCACGAAAATATTGCTCGGACTCCACCTTTAAAATAGAAATAAGAACAATTTCCCCTTTTGGGATCATTATATTATGACTAGAAACTAGAAAGAGCATCTAGATCAGACATCGTCATTCAAAGTAAAATTCAAAATTCGAGTTCACGGAGTTCACTGTACTTCGGAGATATTAGGGAATATGTAATATAACTATTTATATTAAATCAACAACAAATCAAAACAAAAAGTACAATAGAAAAGAGAACAACCGGCAAACAATGAAATTCATTAAATTTTAGGCTGTTGTACTTTTTCCAAAACATCTTATTTTACTTCCTTTCTTTGAATTATTGGATTATGAATTTTCAATTGTTAGGTTCCCTGATGTTTTCCAAAGTTTTCCAGACCAATATTGGCAATATAAAAAAAAGTATATACAATCAATTGAACTATTTCGTTCGGCAATGGCTCTGCTTCAACATTTCATCTCTTATATTATTTCTCTTTCCATTTAAGATCATTTTGTTATCTCTGATGTACATGGTAAAAAAGTTCTTCTTACTTTCCAGTCCCAGAACATTGACGTCTTCATATGTATATCTTCCGATTCCACAATTCTTGAGTACAAGAAGATCGAAAGGAAGATCAAAATCATATCAAGTATAGACATCTATTCGACTCCAATACAATATTTGAACCCGGTAAAATTAACTTCATAAGTACAAAAAAGACCAGTAAGTATCCTGATTATAGATGGACAATCAATCAATATTCAGATTTAATATTAAATTTCTTCGTTATACTGATGAACTTGACTTTGATCCATTGAGTCTCTCTTTCATTTCAATTTGGACATCTAAAGATTCAATCTATTCAAAAACTCAATAACTCAAAAGTAATTTTACATTTTTGAAATAATCTAGGTCAAAATAAATTTAAAGGATGGTTACGTAGTGTTCTGTTCAACGTGAAAATGCAGCAGAAGTTACTGTTGTGAAAGATTTACAATAATCGATAAAGCTTCAATTCAAAATAATGAAAATTATTTTTTTTAATTGATGCTCAAGAAAGTTTACCAATATTCAAGTATCAAAAACCTTTCATATCAATCAATATTCAATTGAGGTGATCAACAAAGATACAATTGCTGTATGCTTCAGTCTAAACTGGGATCAAGAACTAACCAGTTTTGCAACGGTAGATCATTATCGATTGATTATATCTATCTAGATATAAGATCATGCTGTAAGTGGAGAAAGATCATGCACTGTACCCTATACTCACTTGAGAACTTTGATGACGCTACTCTAGTTAAGGATAACTTGAACATTACTAAGTCAAATAAGTCAACCATAAGTTATGCAGTCCAGTCTACTCTTGTAAAGGTCGATGCCATTCCTAATGTAAAAGAGTGATCAAGCAAAGATCAAAGATCAAATATTGATAAAGTAATTCATTATCATGCAATAAAACAATGACAAACAATAAATATTCTATAGATGATTCAAGACCCGTACATGTATTGGGTATACAGATCAGAAACGACTAAACAATAAAGCATAATAGAATAACATATTATTCTAACCGGGGTTGGGCGGAGTCCAATAATCGATATTGTTTATTCTATTTGTTACCTTCACAACTCTTTTGTAGCTCTTCGAGACGTCGAATCAATGCATCATTTTGATTGAGAAGTGAATCAATTCCATTGATTAGTTCCTACAACGAATGAGATACTGTAATCAATCAATCGATAGGAATACTGTAATCAATCAATAATTCTATCACCTACAGTACCTTTCTCTTCTCACGATTTCTCATAACTTGAGCTTCGGTCGCTCCAGGAATACTCATTTCCATTCCATCCAAGGTCAACATATGTCTGAAATAATGAATAATTAATTCCAAAAATGGAAAATATTTTTTTTTTAATTCAACAGAATGAAAAATTGCTAACCTTGATCCAATCTCATTGAATACTTTCATTCTCTTATGTAGCCTATCCATCATGATCTCCAGATTCTTAGCTAGAAAAAAAAATCAATAATGAGTTGAGAAGCAATCAATAAGTTATGCAAAAAATATCAAACTCAAAGCTCTCAATAACGAAAATAAATAAAACATACGTTCGAGGAATTTCTTCTCCAATTCAACTAAATCCTTTGCCATATCATCATATCCTGTCTATTAAGTTAAATAATTAATTTCAAAACTTTGCTTGGCAGATCAAACCTGCCATCCAACTAATGTCTTCTTCTCGAAATCAACGAGCGCGTGGAAAGTAGAGTCGTTCTGTAAAGAGATAGACGTCTGCTTCCGTGGCGCAATCGGCAGCGCGTTCGGCTGTTAACCGAAAGGTCGGTGGTTCGAACCCACCCGGGAGCGTAACTTTTTGCTGATTTTTCTAGGCCACTTACAATAAGTGCAGCACGTTGTTTGCCCATAACAAGTAGTTTATCACCATCCTTGAAGTTGAACTTGTCGATTGAGTCAGCATCATCCCCAGACAACGTCCTTCCTGTAAACATATCGCAATAACTTGTTTGAAACTATTTCTAACTATCCATTTAACTCTTGATCAAGAACATAGAACAATCAATGCATCAACCCTACTGTAGATCCGCAACGCCATCACAGTGCTTGAAAAAATTCCCAATCTTGTGAATCGATTAGTATGACCCCATAATACATCCTCTATACAAGTTCATTCTAATTTGCATAAAGTGATTAGCATTAGCATTCGAAAGCCTCCATCTTTTCTCTTCATCTTTCTCCTCATATGTCTCATTCTCATCATTCTCTTTCATTCCGCACGGTGACTTTTTCTCTTCTTTTTCACTACTTTATCCTCATTCCTTTACTGCTTCTGTTGATCGAGTATTGATTCTTCTTCAATTACCTTCTCAATCAATCAATAATGTCAATCTCTCATGATTCCAGATGTTATCTCGTGCAACTCTTCTCCGTTCATCTCTTCTTCGTTCATCATCTCTTCATCGTTCTATCATTCCTTCTCGTTCTCTTCACAAAGGAACTGATTCCACTCCTCCACTTCGATTCTTCCCTCTACATGAGAAGGTATTGTATCCACTGTTTCATTGCTCATATCTACCGTAATATGTCATCTCTCTAAATGTCTCTTGTGTTCTATCTATCCTATCATTATTCTCTCTTAACATATACTTCTACCGTATTCATTCTTGTCTATCATTATATTGTCTATCGTATTTAGCTTTCTCATCCACAGCTTTCTTGATTGAGATTTGAAACAAACTACACTAATTTGCATATTATGAAAGCCACGTACTTTGACAAACTGCGCATCTTGACTCAATTTGCAAGTTCTTTGCTTGTTTCTTGTACCTATTGAGCATATCTACCGTATCTAACTACTTTACCCTACCATATTCAACTAATCACTAACTGTAGCAACGATATCAATGGTTACTAACACGTGGATTGTCTACTCAACCATCACTCACACGAAGTGAACTACTCGAATTGATGCAAGAAGCTTCTGTTGCTGCACTTAATAGTCCTGATCCATATGAAAAGGTAGTTGCGGATCATTGATCTGACCCAATTGCTGCTCCCATTGAACTCCACTTACTGTAGGAAGGCTGCATTGTAATGGATGAAGCGACAGGAGAGAAGTTAGCAGCAGATTGCAATCGTGGAACACATGGAATGGAATATATCCCTTGGGTTCGTATCTAACCCTTCTAGAATCAATCGATAAGATGATCTACCTACAGAGTATACCAGAGAACATTACTCAAGAATATCGATTGAGTGAAGAATGGCTTGATACAAAGTATTTGATTATGCTGCACGCTGAAATGAATGCATTACTGAAGGCACGCAATATCCACACAGGTACCATAATCCACGACACAGTAACCCTACCATCTACAGTAACATTTATGATCAGGCAAAAAGATCGTTTACACCACACTCTTCCCTTGTCATCGCTGTGCCAAACACATTGTCGCTGCAGGAGACGTCACTACCGTAATCTCTATAGTAATTTTTTGTACCAATCAATAGCTAATATCTGAAGGTGATCTACAAGGATTCATTGAATGATGAGGGAAGTATGATAGTCAGTCAAAAGATTCTTGAGAAGGCTGGAATAGAAGTAAGGAAACCAATTCGATCAGAAAATGCTATCATGGGTGGAGCTGCAGAGGTTGCATCGAAGAGTCCTGACACACGAACAAAGGTGTGACCTATTGAATTGCCTAATCGGACTACCGTATCCATTATTGTAGGTTGGATCTCTTGTCGTATGTGTAAAGAGTGGTGAGATCATCGCATCTGGATTCAATACTCCATCGAAGGGAATACCAGTGGATAAAGTTAATTGGGTAGGCGGAGTCGAAGACTACTAATCAATGAATCGATACCCATTATAGAATGCATCTAAACCACAATATCCAACTGATTGGGTTGATACCAAGTTACCCTATACACAACATGCGGGTGTTGGCGCATTGATCGCTGCTAGAGCTAAATCTCATGGTACCGTAACCCTTTATAACGCCCACATCCACTAACTCTTATCAGGCAAGAAGATAATCTTCTTAACCAGTTATCCATGTCACGAATGTGCCATAACAATTGCTAATAGTGATGACGTCACCATGGTTTGATAATCTACCGTAATCTATCTAACCAATCTACCGTACTCTATAGGTTGTTCATTTGGATGATGCTAAAGGAATCTCTCAATCAACAGCATCATTTATATTAGAAAGAGCTGGAATTCCATTGATTAAACTAAATCGATAACTTGTACATATCTCGTCTTACTCATTCATCTATTCACTTGTACTTACCTTTCTCTTCACACTTTTACAGGTTCAATGGGGGTGGGGCTTAGACAAGTAGACTCAGTATAATCTCTCTATCTTCAGCTTGCCCTCTACTTCACCATCGCTTTTACATTCCTCTCCTATCCCACCTATGTTCTCGTCAATCTCAACAATCTTCGTCCTCTGGTTAGTTGGAAACTGTAGATCATCTACCGTAATCCTCACACAATATTTATTGTCTAATCTTTATTCATTTAAGCCTCCAAATGCGTTGAACGACGAAGTTCAAGGACAGATTGATGGCATTCGTGCATCTCGTGTACTATCCAAATAGAAGATGATCATCGATAGACTCCGCCCCCTTTGTCCCTTCTACCTTCATATCTCTTCATCTTCTCAATCTCATTTATATCAATAAAGATTGCAAGAATGAATATGATAAGTGATAAAGGCATTGATTGATTGATTAACCTCTATGAATGATACGAAGCATCTCGATATCAACATTGATATCATCACAGATTCGAGACTTCAATTCACCAAATGTTGTGGGACGTCCATCTGATATTACTGTAGTTCAATTGGGTCAGAATATTGATTGATTACCTCCTTCAAGATCTAATTCATAGCTGTTGGTTCCACAAGCGATCTTTAGCTTCATCTAGATATAGATGAATGATGTTGTATCCGATAGATAGAATAATGAGAATAATCTATGTAGAGTATGAATACTCATCAAGTGTTGAAGTAGTCGAGAGATAGATTGGTATATAGTTTATAACTAGCTTAGATCTAATGATTTAGTAACAACAAAATGACAATGGAGAACAAGCAAAGACGAAAATCGAAAAGCACAAGGAGAAATCATTTCTATTCGGAGAGAAAAGTATTCTTTGATGTGATAAAGGAAATCGAAATGAATGAATGAACTATGGTAGGGCAATGATAACAGTGAATGAATTTGAATAAAGAACACGAGAAGTGATTACTAGAAGAAAAGATATGTATAATGAAGAAGTAGAGGAGGGACTCGAATTTATCGAATTAGATTCAAAAAATGAACAAGAATTTCATAAAACTAGAGGGAAAAAAGAATGAAAGACTAGTGTGAATTATGAAAAGAAAGGACATGATTATTATTCAATCAAATGAACCAGTGATCGGTACCAGTAAAGTGATGTTAGAAAATGTAACGAAAAGAAACGAAAAGAATGCGAGTAAAAACAGGAGAGTATTTTATACTTTTCTTTTCGTAACTTTCAAACGGAGACTATAAACTACAAAAAGTTTGGTTGCATATTTCCTATAACAGGATCATTGACAACATCAACATCATCAACCATCATATCATCATGATGGATAGGAATCTTATACTCATCTTCATCTTCATCTTCTTCTTCCAATACATCATCATCCATTCCATCCTCCAGATATCTAACATCCTCTGACTGAAAAAGATCAAAAAGTAGAGATCAAAGATCAAACTACACAGACAACCAAGAGACCAAGATCACTTACCGATTCAACAACATATCGTGAACCACCGTCCATTGAGTAGTCAGTGTTGATAGTAGTACGATTACTGAATAGATAAAGATGAAAGATGAGTTGAGATCAAAGATCAAAGATCAACTCACATATTATGTGCACATTTGAGTTCGTGATGCCTCTGATTACGAGCTGATGCAAACCATCGACCACATCCTTTCAGACAAACAAATCTGAATAATACCGATTGATATATTGATTTTGATTGAATATGATAAGATTTGAAAGATCGTACCGTTTATTATTGTAATGTTTACTGTTAACATGTGAATTGAGTAGAGCTTGAGATATGAATCGACTTGTACATCCTTCAATCGCACATTTGAATGGACGCTGATCAAAGTGCCTGAATAGATTGATATTGGATTGATATCAGAATGCATAAATAGGGAGGAATCACTTTTTTTTAAATGATAAGAGATTAAAATATCTTTGAGAAACTTGTATCCACCAAGTACTGTGTAGTAATTTTAGGAGGGAACTAGGAGCAAATATCACCGATAAACATTAAATCATTTTTTACTCGCGGGGCACACCGACAATCTCGTGGTGTACGGCGTGGGGTACACGACGAGGTAGAACCTTTCAACGGGGTGCCCCGCGAGCAAAAAATATCGGAGAAGTTGCGGTCAGTTGTATCAATGAAGTTTGCAGAATTGATAGGCATATAAAAAGCATGAAACACGGAATCAGTAGGTTAAATGTTTACAAGATGATGGAATAAATATGATCTCCATACCTTCTCATATGCATTCTCATTGGTGTTCTTTGTGTGAATGTAGCATCGCATAGTTCACATTTGAATGGTTTTTCTCCCGTATGAGTACGCATATGAGCCTACAAATACATGAAAGGGATATTCAAATGTTCATAAAAAATTAATGATATTAAGTTAAAAGTAACAAAACATGTATGAACTCTTTTATGGCATTTTTCGACTGGACAAGTGAAATTAGTATACACTGTCTAGCATATGCTATAACCTAAAGATGAACTAGTGTACAAGAGAATGAATGATGACTCACCTCAATCTTACTTGGATATTTATCGACCTTTCCACAATATATACAAGTATGCATAGTGGGTTTTCGTCTATTATGAGGAGAGGCTAGATCCACATCCACTCCTGTGGCCACAGCATCAATGATCCAATCGAGATTACGTGAACGAGATACTGGAGGACCTGAAGGAGATCGAATTAGAAAGAGAAAAGAAAGGAGAATTATAAATATATTGAAATGTCTTCAAACAACGTAAGGAGATAAGCTAATAACTAAAATGTTTGAAAATTTAGAAAAAAAATGATTGCTTATTGTAAATAGCATTTAAAGTTTTAGCCATCCAATCTAATAACATCTCATCTAATCAGTTACAACGTGCTTCATTTGAAAAGAACGTTCAAAAAATCAAAAGTAAAAGAAAAAATGCTATACCGTTCTTCTTTTTCCTTCTATTACTTCCGGGAGGATTTCGATTCTGTGGTAGTACCTTAAGACAATCATTCATTACATTTGCACATGTTAGACAATGAAACCTACTTCATTGAGTAAGTTCGCATCCACTTCAACTTCTTCCAATTGATCCATATTGTCCTCAATTATAATACATATTAATTCAATGTATCACAAAGCTAATCGAGTACGTGATATGGTAATAAATTAGAGGTCGAAACATGATTTCACCAGGCTCAAAAGTACATAAAATTATACTCAATTTACCTCCCATTTCTCCATAGTTCTCCGTCCTTTTGATGGTGGTCGGGGATCAGCTAACAATCGAACACGATTATTCTAAAGATTAAAAAAATAATTAAAGAGCGATGATAACAACAAACAATTATCAATGTTTCCGATGAAAATTCGGCAAAAGAGAGTCAGCTATATATATCTAGTCGAACATGAATTTGTAGTTCTGCGATACGGGAAGATAAGCTCATCACACTCGTTCAATGCAGGGATGGGGAATCGAACTTGGTACCTATGGTTGACCAGTCAAGACCCTTACCAACTGCGCCATACGCACTGATCTCTAGGGTGCGCTGAACACGAACGACATTGGGCGTTGTCAAACGTACAGAATTGTAGACGATTACTATGGTAGAGAGTGAATAATACTTACATCATCAACAGGAATCATGACATCTTCAACTTCTTCCTCTTCATCTTCATCTCCTTCAACGAGTACTTCCATCTTAGCCATTTCAGAGAATACCTATTACATTCACATTACACTTTCATCGACTATTCTAATAATCAACGTTATTATAATGAATCATATGATCATATATTAGTCCAAATATAATCATAATAATATCATACCGGTTGTGGATCATCATCTTCATCATGAACATCAACTTGTTCCATTGACGAGGGACCAGGCATTCCTGTTCTGGATGTTATTACCTTAAACACAAATGATCAGTTCATTTCACTTTGGCGACAATCAATCAATCAATACAATAATACTACAGTATTCCAACAGTATGATAATCATAACGTACTTCAACTTCATAAGTGGGTTGGGGTGGCGCACTTTCCATATACAGCCTGTCATCGTCCGCATACATCTGAAAATGAGCAAAGATCAAAATTTACATCAAAACAAAGCCAACATATCGCTTTTGTATTTCAACGATATATTTAAAATCTCATTTATTCTTTTTCCTCGTCATACACTTATTAAGATACTGTAAGCAACAGGTTGATTGGACAATTTTCGAGTTAGACGTATTAGCCCCTCATAACAATATGATTAGAAGGATATCAATGATCTTACCTTATCTCCTCTATCCATCATCGTTCGTCCCAATGTTAACATACGTTTTGTCCGCCGATCTCCAACCTGAACAAAGATCAAAGATCAATCTACAGTACTCCGACCGACAATCTGTTTCACAATTTGGTCACAGAGATCAAAGATCATTCTACAATAGTATTCTAACTAACCATTTGTTTGGTATTCATATCATCTAGATGTTCATCAGCTTGTATGACAAGAGTAGATCGTTGATGATTATCGATTGATTCTTCTCCATGTAATAGAGTAGACGAAGAAGCTGCGGCTACCTCCTCTTCTGTCATAACAACCACATCATCTACAATTGTAATATAATGATTATTAATATAATATCAATAATAATAAAAATCTATAATTAAATACCTGCTGAAACAAGTCCATCGTGTTCAATATACTCATAGTACGCATAGTCCTACAAAGAAGAGAATAGATAAATAAATAGATAAACTCTAACACAACCAAATATCATCCAAATCATTTTAAAAGATTCAAATTAACTATATGAGCTATTACCTGATATTGTTCATCAGGTATTTGCATCTGCATTTGCATATGTTGAAGTTGTTGTGATTGTTGATGAAGTAGTTGTTGATGTTGTAGATGATCATTTCCTCCTCCTTCTCCTTCATCTTGTTCATCTCCCCCTTCTCCCATCATATCATGTCCTCCTTCTTCATCCCATAAATGGGCATGTTCCATCGACACGTGTTCTTCCACCTCAAGACATTACAGTAATCTGAGATCAAAGATCAAAGATCAACTTACAGCAGCTCTTATAGTATGCTGATAACCACATCCATCAACACAACATTCATATACTTCCATAGATGCTTCTTCTTCTGCTCCTTCTTCTATCATATTATTTCGTTCATTTCTATCTTCTACTACATTCTCAGATTTGTGACCAGTGAACTTATTATTACCTAGAATGGCTCACTATAATCAACACATCTTCAAAACTGTAAATAAAAAGAGTGTGAAGAAACCTGAATCTACCAATATCAATAATAGTTTTTACTCATCAGGATCGAGCGTCAAAATTTACAAAAAGCGTATGTCAACAGGGTACATAAATAAATAGGTAATAGATAAAGATAAAGAAGTGATAAACTTACCCATATTCTGTGAGCTATCTGATATCCTTCTATCACTATGTATTCTTCCACCTCGTTGATGAACCTGATCATAAGGATAGGATACTGTAGCTATGGTCATTCAATCAATACCTCTTCATGATTCTTCTGATTGTATAGAGTAGAGAATTGTCGATCACAATATGCACATTTGTACGGTAATTGACCCATATGACCACGAAGATGAACCTTAATACAGTATAGCTATCCAAGAAGCCTTACAAACAGCTTGTCAATAAAAAAGGAGGCGTTTTGCCAAAAAAAATGGGTAAAACCAAATAAATATAATATATAAAAACATAAGAAGGACATACCTTCAATGCTCCTCCTTGAGTGAATCTCGCCCCACACACTTCACAAAGGAATGGTCTTTCCCCTGTATGCTTACGAAGATGTTCAGCAATCTTCGAAGGATGTTTGAATACCTTCAATATAATCTAATCAATAATCATTATCAATCAATCAATTATCAATAGTACGATCAATATGCATTGTGCCTTGAATAACGGGTTCTACCTTTTTATTACCTTTACGAGCAATATATCAAATGAGAGTAAACTGTTCTCTAATATCATAATTACATCAAAGTAAGTCATACCTTCTTGCAAAGTTCACAATAATATTCAGTAGCTTTCTGTCGAGAGATCATTGTGTACTTTTTCCTGTATTGCTGCTGAAGATCAATTAATAAATATTAATATATAATCAATCGATTCATACCTGTTGATATCGTGGAGTGAAATCCGCACTTCCGTCATCGTCTACTTCAATTCGTTCCTGAATATTGACGAATTAATAAAATGAATGGTACTGTATATACTGAACATTTAGTCGACAAATCAATCAATAATCACTTACACTTCCTTCATCATCATCTTGTTGTTGTCCATTCGATTGATCTTCTCTTACCGTATTCACTTCATTATATGCATACTGTACATTCTCATTCTCGGATCGATATGATGCCATTTACTGTATCTGAGACTTCGTTATTGATTTATAGAGATAGAAAGGGAAACTGTCATATACGAATTACGGTCAGCAACCGATCTATAAATACACAAAACAAATATTGATTGAATATTTTCATTCGTATGTATATTAGCAAAGTGAGGCAATACTTGATAACAAAAACAACAGAAAAAGAGATAACAAGAGTGCACTAAGAAACAGAAAATGGCGAACAAAATAAATACACGTTTGATTTTTACACGAGAAAAGAATAAGTGAAAACCGCTCTGAGGTAAATGACATTAAAAAACTAGCGAGTATGTATCAACTATATATGTCACATAAGTGAACATAATGTAGTGGCAAAAAAATTCGTTAAGAATGTTAATAATTCGTGTCTAAGTTACGTGGTCGGACTATTGCGGGCAGCTTCATCATCCGAGGTCGTTGATGGGCTACGGTAGATGAAGGCTCGTCATTATCGATTGATTCAATCAATTGATTATGATCTACCGTATGAATTGAGGTAGCTGTAGTTGAAGAAAGATCATCATCCTCCTCATCATCTTGTACTATGTCATGTTTGATCATCATATCATCAGAGAGTGAAGAATACAATTCATCACCTGAATCAATCAATAAGTAGATCATTGTAGATTAACATCATACCATTATCATCATGTTCAGTCTGTGTATGTTCATCTCCATTCATAGATGGTTCATCTACATTATCTTCTCCATAATCATCAACATGTTCATCTTCATGATGATCCATCATTGAATATTTATTCTCATCATCCAATTCATTCATTCCTTCTCCTTCCATATATCTCATATCGATATCCTCATCCTAAAATCAAATCATCATATACTTTCTATTAACTTAAATGGTATAAAGTAATATTAGTATGACCATCAATCGGATCCTTTTTTTTACAATACAAGTGGACACGCCCAACACAGCGAAGAGGGCATATGAATATTTTTAAAGATAAGAAACTATAGCTTACAAATTCATCAACATGAATAAGTCCAGGATGATCTCTCAATCTATGAGCGACGATATGAGAACGACGAGCGAATAAACGACGACAACCACCAATTGAACATTCATATCTGATATGAATCAATCAATATATAGAAGAATATGATCCATTCAATCAATATATTCAATACCCATGCATTATTGCACACGAATCAGTGAAAGATTTGATAAGCCCATAGTTACAGTACCTTCTGATTCCCGCATGAACAATTCTCTCGTGTTCATTTCGTGCAGAGACAGATACGAAACGTCGTCCACACTCCCAAGTACACGCAAGAGGACGTTCACCTACAGTATACAACATTACTACTTCAAACATACGTAGGGAACCTTTGCCACTGGAAATTAAAATCGGGTGGGTGGAAGGCAATTTCATGTTTGAGTGAATTTTGGATAAATCATTGTCATTTTTGAGCGAATTTTCATAGATCGGGTGGTCGGTTGTCAAAACCGGGTGGGTTCTTTGCCGCTAGCGGCAATGCTGCCCACGTATGACTTCAAATCTACCGTAATTCAATAAGTACCGTACTACAGTACCTTGTGAGTGTTTCCTTTTGAGATGATTTTTCAATGCATACATCGTACCAACTCGTAGTCCACAAATGGAACATTCCCATGGTTTAACTCCATTGTGTGATCTCATATGAGCCTGAAATAGGAATCAAATAATCATATCACCTGTCACATTCAAGTTTCACTCAAAACACAAATACGTGTCAAATGCATTTCAGCGATTCAATGGTCTGTTTCACCATACATTTTCGAGAATCCACATTGTGGGTACTGGTTAGCTTATAAATTGGTTGGCTTCGAAAAAACGGGTCACTTTTGTAGATTTCGGCGACGAAGAGAGATAGAAAAAGCAAAAAAAAAACAATTTTAGCGAAATAATGTCAGTTTATAACAATTACGGGTCAGTTTATAGTTCTGAAAATATGACTTGAGCAAAAATGCATGTGTTTCACAAAGATCGCGCATATTGATCAATTCACATCCATAAACTCCAACTTCAATATCTCTATATATCAACAAAAGCAGAGAGATAAAGAAGTTGATTCAATTGTTTTATAAACAAACAAGATTATGGTAACATACTTGAATCTTACTGGGATGTTTCACCATCAATCCACATATTTGACATTGAGCTACTATAGGAGGTGCTCGTTTATTCTTCGGTGGATGAATTGATCGACCATCTCTACGATCTCCTTCTCCAACTGATTCTACTTCTAGAAAACACACAGTTACTATAGATATATTGCATTCAAAACCATATACTACGGAATCTATATGGTTACAAAATCAGTAATTACGGAAAGAAAATAATCCAACTTTAAGGTTTTAAATGCTTAAATGGAATGAAACGAACATACGATTTCTTTGTACAATGTTCATATGAACAAGTGGTCGATTCTCTGCCACTGCATTGATTACTTCATCCAATCTAAACAAGTATATATTACATACTTTTAATGGTTTTAAATACATATGGAAATTGAAACGTTATTATTGAGAATATTTTGCACACGACCAAATAAATTATGCGAATGAAAGATGAAACCTCCTATGTGCAGCAGCAGACATTGGAATTGGTTCAGTGAAGAGAGGAGCTTCTATCACTGGAGGACCACGCATATCCTATATCATGATAACTTTAATAATCTTATCATAAATTGCCTCAATAGATCAAAGATCATCAGTAATCAATATATGTAAAAAAACATGTAATCGAAGTTCTTCAAATCAACCCGTCACAATACCGTTTCAACAATGTGTTAATAAGAATTTATTTAGAATGTTCCTAATCCGCATTTGCTCAGAAACATAAACTAACATCCATGAGTGCTTCCTGTGCTTCAATGAGTGCATCAGGAGGTATTAATTGTCTCAGTTTAGGTTTCAGATGAGGACGAGGAGGACCAAGACGTTTCTGTAATTATACAAATATCAGTATCTGAATGGACAATTGTAAATACTACAAGATTGAAACTGCACAGGATTTCAAGATTTTTGAACGTTTATTGGCACAAAAGTTGAACTTGAGAAAGTTTACACTCTACTAAAGGGCTGTTGTTTTGTGAGTCCGAAGATACATTCCACAAAATACTCAAATAATATGTGCATATATTAACCAATCAATAATTAAAAGAAACAACAATCAATCAATAAATGCACCGTACCCTTCCAACATGTCTCAATTCATGAGCGTTTCGCTGTGCTCCATTAGGAAATGCCTTTCCACATCCGTGAGAACAAGGGAATGGAAGATCTTGATTGTGTCTAAATCAATCAATAATCTTCATTGATACCGTAATCATGGTTAATACCGTACCTCTTCTCGTGCATTCTCCATGGTGTTCTTTGTGTGAAACCTCGACCACACACAGTACACACGAAGGGGCGTTCACCCGTATGAGTACGCATATGAGCCTTCAATCAATCAATCAATCGATAATTAACAATTTCAAAGTAATAAAACAATTCCTGTACTTCAAAAATCAAATATAACAAACTAATCAATAAGAGGGATTCCTACCCTAATTTTACTCGGATGTTTCAGGACAAGTCCACAAATCTCACATTCAACTACTGTCGCTTGACGTCTACAAAATCAATCAATAATTGTAAATCGATAATAGATCAAGGAGCATACCTCGCATGTGGTTGATACATTTGGAAAAGTGAATTGTGTGACGGATCGTGTAGCTCTTCCTAAATGAGAAGGATCAAACCATGGTGATTCATGTTTCAGATAATCAATATGATCTTAATGTTAGAAAGAGTTATAAGCGTGTTGAATAGGCCGCAAATCATACCAAAACGTTATCAAACCTGATGCATGACTTCTTCAGCAACTTCTTCTCCTGTATCTTCAATCAAATCTTCTTCATCTTCAGCAATCATATCATGACCACGAACTGCCATATAACTGCAATATACAACTCATAATTCATCAGATATAGACATTAAATAACTGCTTTATTTCATCAAAAACAATTGTATATGTGAGTGGATAAATGATAGAGGTTATATGTGTCGTTGCTAGGGAGTCCCGGTAAATCATGCTTTTGGGTTTCAATAAATCCAATACAACTAATTCAATCCAACATTTTTCCAACTAATTCAAGATTCTTCTTTTGAAACCTACTATTTATTCACTGTTCTAGATAAAGTGAATATAATAGAAGGAATATCTATTTCCTTCACCTATGGGCGAGTTCGTGTTTTTTTAACGAATTAGGGGGGGGGGGGGATTCGATGTATGATTAGTTTATACCTTTTTGCCTCCTCTTCATTATTGAACTGTACATACTCGTTGAAGTCATCTTCACCATAATCTTCGGCCTACAAAGATTATCAACCCTCAAAAGATTGTGAACTGTTGAGTGTGAAAATGGATATTCAGATCTGTTGATAATGATGATACCTGTTGTTGTTGTTGTCCTTGAATGATAACATGTCCTACTGATCCTCCATCCACCATCTAAATCAATAACGATTACTTCTATACCAACAAGACTCCATAACTAATGATTTTGAAGTGCATATAAGCACATAATAGATGTGATTATTGAATAATCAATCAACAAACCTCCTCATGTTCTCCTTCCCAAACGTATTCAGTATAGTATTCTCCATCCATTTCTCCTCCAACGAGCTGAAATTAGCTTTACGTGTTTAATTAAGGTCTAGATACATATTTCTTACATCTCCTTGCTCATAAGGATGTCCATCTTCTTCGACGAGTTCCTCAGTAGTTAATTGCCCGTACAGTTTGTGATCGTTGTTCATTTCACCTGCCAATAAGTCAACTTAAACACGAATTTAAAGCTGAATAAGCCGATCAAGTCATCGGTGATGATGGTAACCATTTGAGCAACATTCCAAATTCCAACAATACGTGAAAGGGCTGATAAATACGAGAAAACGGAAACGCCGAAAATCACAAGTAAAAGTTACGGTAGAAATTTTTGCATTCAAGTGCGTTATTAGGTCAGACTTATGATTGATTTACATTAAACCATCTTTTACGTTATTACTACAAACAACTTTTTTATCCGAATTATTCACTGACAGCTGTTAAACGTGAACTAAATATTCGATAATTTATCACGTTTTCAATTGTATAAAATCTCTCTTTTAAATTGATCTTTAATTTTATTCTGTGGCCGTATGCAAGAACAACGGGAAAACCGTTTTCCGGGAAAATGTGACGTCATTAGCGTAGGCGGAGGATTTTTGGAAAACGCCTCCGCCTACGGTGATGACGTCACATTTTCCCGGAAAACGGTTCTTGCATACGGCCACTGTTCTAAAGTATTCTTCTACATACATATACTGTAGCATTTAAGCGAAAGTGAATATGATGTGTAGTAATATTTTTAGCAATACAATTAAATTGCAAAACAATAATAATCAATGATACATATTTGCATATTAGATCGTATTTTGTTGTTCAAACCAGGCATTATGCAATGCATAACATGCAAATGAGAGCATTAGATTTTGTCCTATTCAAATCATCCACTTTGTATAAAAGCAGTTGAAATCATGCCAGTCTCATACTTCAACTAGCTCCATTACTTTTTTATGGTTTTAGATTGACAATGAGGTCTCTTTTTTCCTGGTCGAATCTTACATCCTATCTTACATCTTACATCCTTTATTGTGCGTAGCGATCCTATCTTGAGGTTTTCAGAGATTTTTACTTCACACAAGAATAACACGTGTTTCCAGTGAATGGAGGAATGAAAGAAATGGAGGAAGGTCAGCGATTCATAAATAATATCGATGGTAGATCAGGTCTTTCCTTCCTTTTACTCTCCCAATTATCCATACTCTCTCACGCTGTCTCTGTGACAGTACGACATTTTGGAACGGCCGTTTTGGAACACGGACGTTTTGGAACGGGACGTTTTGGAACACGGACGTTTTGGAACGGGACGTTTTGGAACACGGACGTTTTGGAACGGGACGTTTTGGAACACGGACGTTTTGGAACACGGACGTTTTGGAACACGGACGTTTTGGAACACGGACGTTTTGGAACACGGACGTTTTGGAACGGGACGTTTTTTTGGAGGGGGGGGGGACATTTCAACAACCGCATTTCGGCAATCGAAATTTCGGCAATCGGCATTTCGGCAACGGGGCATAACTCGGTTCGTAGGGGTCATAGAAACATGAGATGGGTATCAATGTGATCAGCATCAGTAACACTACCGTAATCTACCGTAACCCAGTTCGGTGGGTCAGATTAAGTTCTGTGGGTCAGATTTCACTAAAAATTGTCGGAATAGCCACTACTTCTGCGAAATCATTATCATCTATTGCAACACTACCGTAATCTACCGTAACCCAGTTCGGTGGGTCAGATCAAGTTCGGTGGTTCAGATTTCACTACAAACTGTCGGAATGGCCGCTACGTGTGCGATATCATTATGAGCTATTGCAAACTACCGTAACCAGGTTCGGTGAGTCAGATCAAGTGCGGTGGGTCAGATCTCAGTATAAATTGTCCAAATGGTCACTATGTGAGGGGTATGATTATGAGTTATTGTAAACTACCATAATCCACCGTAATCCGGTTCGGTGGGGCAGATCAAGTGCGATGTGTCATATTTCACTAAAAAGTGAAAAATGGTAGTTTACAGTAACTCATACTCATACCACGCGCATAGTAATCATTTGGACAATTTTTAATGAAATCTGACCCATTGCACTTGATCTGACCCACCGAACCGGATTACGGTAGATTACAGTAGTTTGCAATAGCTGATAATGATATCGCACATGTAGCGGCCATTCAGACAATTTTTACTGAGATCTGACCCACCACACTTGATCTGACCCACCGAACCTGGTTACGGTAGTTTGCAATAGCTCATAATGATATCGCACACCAGGGTTGTGCGGAAAATTTTCCGACCGGAAAAATTTTCCGGTTTTTCCGACCCCTTTTCGGAAATTTTTCCGACCGGAAAATTTTCCGAAAAAATACCGGAAAACCGGAAAAAAGTTATATGCTGTACAAAGTCAAAAATACATATCAAAACAGCATTCGAAGATTTTTTGTTAGTCATTTTTATCTGCAGGGTCATAGTTCGTACCCCTGATGCGCTAATATTGATCAACAATCATGTATATAGCGTTGTTGCTCCCTAACGTGAACATTCAACTACTAGGATTCTAAGCTTAACATTGTTCGTTTATATGTTTTTGGAAGATTGTTATTTTTTATTTGCAGATATATGATTTTTGATCATTACTATCTTCGTTTTGATCGTTTCCGAAAGTAATTGTTGTATAAAACACTGAAAAAGCATTTTACAGAAATTTTTCCGGTTTTTTTCCGATTTTTCCGGTTTTTTCCGGTATTTTAGACCGGAAAAAAAGTTTTCCGAAATTTTTTCCGAAATATATTTTCCGCACAACCCTGTCGCACACTTAGTGGCTATTCCGACAGTTTGTAGTGAAATCTGACCCACCGAACTTGATCTGACCCACCGAACTGGGTTACGGTAGATTACGGTGGTGTTGCAATAGCTGATAATGATTTCGCACAAGTAGTGGCTGTTCCGACAATTTTTTGTGAAATCTGACCCACCGAACTTGATCTGACCCACCGAACTGGGTTAGATTACGGTAGTGTTGCTGATGCTGATCACATTGATACCCATCTCGTGTTTCTATGACCCCTACGAACCGAGTTATGCCCCGTTGCCGGAATGTCGGTTGCCGAAATGTCGATTGCCGAAATGCGGTTGTTGAAATGTCCCCCCCCCCCTCCAAAAAAACGTCCCGTTCCAAAACGTCCGTGTTCCAAAACGTCCGTGTTCCAAAACGTCCGTGTTCCAAAACGTCCGTGTTCCAAAACGTCCGTGTTCCAAAACGTCCGTGTTCCAAAACGTCCCGTTCCAAAAACGTCCGTGTTCCAAAACGGCCGTTCCAAAAACGTCCGTGTTCCAAAACGTCCGTGTTCCAAAACGTCCCGTTCCAAAAACGTCCGTGTTCCAAAACGTCCGTGTTCCAAAAACGTCCGTGTTCCAAAACGTCCGTGTTCCAAAACGTCCGTGTTCCAAAACGTCCGTGTTCCAAAACGTCCGTGTTCCAAAACGTCCGTGTTCCAAAACGTCCCGTTCCAAAAACGTCCGTGTTCCAAAACGTCCGTGTTCCAAAACGTCCCGTTCCAAAAACGTCCGTGTTCCAAAACGGCCGTTCCAAAAACGTCCGTGTTCCAAAACGTCCGTGTTCCAAAACGTCCCGTTCCAAAAACGTCCGTGTTCCAAAACGTCCGTGTTCCAAAAACGTCCGTGTTCCAAAACGTCCGTGTTCCAAAACGTCCGTGTTCCAAAACGTCCGTGTTCCAAAACGTCCGTGTTCCAAAACGTCCGTGTTCCAAAACGTCCCGTTCCAAAAACGTCCGTGTTCCAAAACGTCCGTGTTCCAAAACGTCCCGTTCCAAAAACGTCCGTGTTCCAAAACGGCCGTTCCAAAAACGTCCGTGTTCCAAAACGTCCGTGTTCCAAAACGTCCCGTTCCAAAAACGTCCGTGTTCCAAAACGTCCGTGTTCCAAAAACGTCCGTGTTCCAAAACGTCCGTGTTCCAAAACGTCCGTGTTCCAAAACGTCCGTGTTCCAAAACGTCCGTGTTCCAAAACGTCCGTGTTCCAAAACGTCCCGTTCCAAAAACGTCCGTGTTCCAAAACGTCCGTGTTCCAAAACGTCCCGTTCCAAAAACGTCCGTGTTCCAAAACGTCCGTGTTCCAAAACGTCCCGTTCCAAAAACGTCCGTGTTCCAAAACGTCCGTGTTCCAAAACGTCCCGTTCCAAAAACGTCCGTGTTCCAAAACGTCCGTGTTCCAAAACGTCCCGTTCCAAAACGTCCGTGTTCCAAAACGTCCGTGTTCCAAAACGTCCGTGTTCCAAAACGTCCGTGTTCCAAAACGTCCGTGTTCCAAAACGTCCGTGTTCCAAAACGTCCGTGTTCCAAAACGTCCCGTTCCAAAAACGTCCGTGTTCCAAAACGTCCGTGTTCCAAAACGTCCCGTTCCAAAAACGTCCGTGTTCCAAAACGTCCGTGTTCCAAAACGTCCGTGTTCCAAAACGTCCGTGTTCCAAAACGTCCGTGTTCCAAAACGTCCCGTTCCAAAAACGTCCGTGTTCCAAAACGTCCGTGTTCCAAAACGTCCCGTTCCAAAAACGTCCGTGTTCCAAAACGGCCGTTCCAAAATGTCGTACTGCCGTCTCTGTCTCTGTCTGAACTCTCTTCTGTCTGGACACTCTCTTCCCTGATCAAACAATCATTCCATAACAATAGGATGATACTTTGATCAGAGTGATCTACCGTCGATATTGTTTATCTACCATTGAATCCCTCCTCTCTCTGTCATTTCCCCGCCACATTTCAACAGAGGAACGTGTCCTTTCTTCTTATTTTTCTTTCTTTATCCATCTTTCTGCCTCTCTCCCTGTTCCTCTCTACCCCTCTCACCCTCTCTCTCTACCTCTCCCTCTCTCCCTCTACTTCTCTCTCCCTCTACCTCTCTCCCCCTCTGCCTTTCTATCACTCTAACTCTCTATCCCCTACCTCTCTCTCTCTTTCTCTCACTCTCCCTCTCTCCCTCTACCTCTCTCTCACTCTACCTTCTTTCTTATTTGCATACATTGTCATTGTTGTACTATACTCATTAATCTTTTGCTTTTTCGATTTTCATATTTTATTTTATTTATGGATAGATGCTATGTACATAGATATGATACGTGTTCCTGCTCTTTTAATTTGTTGCTTTCTGTCGTCTTGTTTCCACTCGTTTTCACGATTGTCCCCTTGTCTAAATTGATCTTTGATCTTTACCCCTTCGTTCCCTGGTCTCCATCTCTTTCGCGAAATCATTCAAATCATTTCAGCACTAATAAGTGGCCGACTCTGAAGAAGCTTATACGACTGAAGAATACGACTCGGACTCATGAGGGGAGTTGCATATTAGTTTGAACATTCACTAACTAAATTTCAAAAGCATTTCAGATCCAGTTGTCGTACGTCTTCGAGGTTTCGTCAAAAATGACATTTATCAATTATCAATTTGCTGCTACTCTTCAAGGTACTTAGTGGAAACTAATCATTCCATTGTGACTCTACATTCAACAGGTTAAATAATTTCCCCGCACTCGTCGTTGATATCGTCATCAAAGGGTTGTCGCAGCCATCACATCAGAAGAAGATCGTCGTCGTTGAGCATTATCTACTCGATAGCAAGAAGAAGCGAGATGATCGTCGGAATTTTGTTGAAGATTCGTCCTCTGGTGGTCTTCTTCTTAGAGTTGATAAAGAGTTTTGGGGGTGTTTACGTTGTCATGCGGTGTCCAAGCCCGCGAAGTTAAATGGGCGGAGTCAAAATCGGTATATATTTGGGCTCTACCAAAAAGGGGCGGAGCCATACATCGGAAAATATGTAGGGTCCGAGAAAGTATATGTAGATCTTATTAGAATTTATTGATTCATGAATTATGAACTATTTTTCATGCCTAATAAATAATGTCCTAGATATTCTCTGGTGTTGAAATCCTTGCATGATCACGAATCCAAGTATAATCATGCATGATTCGACATTCCATGCATGATCATGCATGGAATATCCGTGGTTCGTGATCATGCATGGATCTTCCGTGATCATGAACGAATTTTCCGTGATCATGCACTCCGCAATTTTAGGGGAGCCAATAATTTGATCGAAGTGGGGCCAATAATTTGGTGGATCCTAAAAGTTGACCCTAAAATTTGGCTACCAGACAAGCCCCACTTTTAAAGTTAAGTCAATAATTTGGTGGTTGAGCCAATAATTTGGTTCTAAGTGGGGCTATTATTTTAGACTAAAATAACAGTCCCACTTCGAACCAAATTATTGGCTTAACTACCAAATTATTGACTCACCTTAAAAGTGGGGCTTGTCTGGTAGCCAAATTTTAGGCACCCAAAAATGTTCGACCAAATTATTGGCCCCCCTAAAATTGCGGAGCATGGAATGACAGAATCCATGCATGATCACGGATAATCCACGCATGATTCGAGTATATCACGCATGTCACGAGAGAATTGAGCTGAGAGTGGGAATGAAGAAAAATGGTGAAATGAGTTAGGACCATTTTTGGACATCTCTAGGCATGCCCTACCAGCCCTCAAAGTCTCATTATGCAATTTTTATTTTGGGGCTCGATACACCGGTTCGGTAAGGTGAAGTCCCAACTTTGAGCACAAATTTCTCGCTTCTGGTGCGTTTTAGCGAAAAAGTGTCACAAGAGTGACCCTTGATCTTTTTTCGAGCTCTATCGATCTAAACAAACCAGAAGTCATGAAAATGTTTCAGAACAGAGTTACACTTTGAAGCAAATAACTCAAAAATTTAGGAAAAGGAGGTGCTCTTCTTCCAGTATGTTATTAAGTTTTTCATGCGCTTTCGAATGAGGGGCTTGCGAAAAAAATACGTTAATGCGTTCTTATGGTTCATCCCCTTGTTAATTTCCTGATGATTTGAAGTCATTTTCGCCCAACCATAATCTCTCAATTCACACACTCTCTCGCCGGTGAGTGAAAGAAATACAGGGAAGAGAAAGGGAGAAAACGATATGTTTCATTCCGCACCGCGCGCTCGAGACCGTGCGGTGCAGAATGGAATGGGATGGAATGAAAAGGAATGGGTGAGAGAGTGTGTGAAACGAGAGATTGTTGGTGGCGAAAATGACTTCATATCATCAGGAAATTTCCAAGGGGATGAACCGTACGAACGCATTAACGTATTTTTTTCGCAAGCCCCTCATTCGAAAGCGCATGAAAAACTTAATAACATACTGGAAGAAGAGCACCTCCTTTTCCTAAATTTTTGAGTTATTTGCTTCGAAGTGTGTCTCTGTTCTGAGACATTTTCTGGACCTCTGGTTTGTTTAGATCGATAGAGCTCGAAAAAAGATCGGGGGTCACTCTTGTGACACTTTTCGCTAAAACGCACCAGAAGCGAGAAATTCGTGTTCAAAGTTGGGACTTGACCATACTGAACCGGTGTATTGGGCCCAAAAATGAAAATTGAATACTGGAACTTTGGGGGCTGTTAGGGCATGCCTAGAGATGACCAAAAATGGTCCTAACTCATTTCACCATTTTCGCTCTATTCCCATGAATTGTAAATTTAGCTCAATTCTCTCGTGACAGGCGTGATATTCCATGCATGATCATGCCATTAATTGCACGAATTTTACTTGGATCATGCAAGGATTCAAACACCTGAGTTTTTAAATGCCTTTTGTAGTGATTTGTATATTCAATGTACTTTCAATATTTATGTTTATTCATCACGATTCATTCCACAATCAATGAAAATGGTAATTTTGCCCATTTCCTGAAAGGCTTTTTCCCGTCTTTCAGCACAGTACTCTGTTACTGTACGAAAAGTGAAACTGATCAAACGCTGATTAAATACAAAACAATAATAACTTATTCATTGAATAATAAACAATGAATATTTCTTAACAATTAAGTGAAACATCTGTAACAGTAAAATTCGTTCGAAAAAAAGTTCATTCATACATTACAGGGAACGGAGATGGAACAATGCAAATAATGGATAATTATATACAAATTCATTGTTCATAGCATAATACATACATACATATAATCTAAATTTGCATGTAAAGTAAGTTACTGGACGATACTCAATGCAAATATAATATAATATATATATATGATATATTTATCAGGTCGCCACATCTATTCTCTCATTCTACAGTACGACTCGTTGTTTCTTCATCACGGTCGTCATATTTTACTATTCCTAATTTGAATTCAGGTAACGGCTGTATATGATAATTTTTGTTTACATATACGCCGAATCTTCTTCGTCAGCTTCATTGATTAGGTCGTTCGAGGAGGCGTTCGGCAAGTTTGGAATACGCGAAGTTACGCTGACTAGTCCGATTATTCAAATAGTTTGTTTTGAAAAATTTAATGAAACATGATGAGTGAAACGCGGTTCACTCCTTTCTAATACATTGCTAAATAGAAAAAAAAATAATCGTTGTAAAAATAACGATCTTGCAGATTTCTCAAAATTTTCCTAGCTTAATTAGCCATTCTGATTTGTCTGGAGTAGTGTAGCTATATATTTCCCGGCCCTGAAATCTACGGTCATGATTGTGGTTTTTTTGTAGAAGAAGAAGCAGAGTCCGATGAGCGAAGCTCGTCGACAGTCGTCGGTCAGTCGGAGACTGGTTGTGTCTCACTTTATCGATTCGATGGATGGACTGAGACTACCGGTGCTTGATGAGAAGGAGAAGGCGAGACTGGATAAGGTGGACATGTTATAGTCATAGCAATAATAGTAATAGGAATAATAATAATTATTATTATAATAAATCACATTAAAAATCGCTAGGTTGATAATGACTGGTAACCATTGCTGGGTTAGCTCTTGAAACATAGATGATGCATGTTAGCAAAGGAATGACACAAGGAGGGATTCGAACCCATAATCTCTTCCTATCAGGGGCATTTACTCTAACCATTGAGCTACCTAATTCTGTCACAGAACCTGCATCAACTATATCAATATATTGATCGAACATTGATCGACCGTATCAATGTATTGATTGTGTCATTATTATTACTTTTTGATGTTCAGGAGTCTATTCACTCATTCTCGCCTATTCACTCATTCTGGCTGATCGTGTGCTCGAGGGGATCTTCCAAGTCATTGTGAGGTTTGTGATCTTTGAGCTTTGGCGTTTTTTTTCATTTCTTGATCTTTTAATATCATTATCTTTTATCTCTACTGATCTAATGTAAAGGTAGAATACTATCTATTACCATAAGTAATAAATGTAAAGATACTGTCTATTACCACGAGCGAACATTCTACGATGCCTAGGCATGATTCTGTTTTGGCATTCTCGATTTATCTAGGAATATGTGGGAGATCGAGATAAGAATCTCCGAGTACTTGAGATGTAGTTCGGGTCAGTTTTGTTCTAAAGTCGGGTCAGTTTATATTTCGCAATAGCAGGCGACGAGAGATTGCGAGTGATCCGAAAATGTGTGGTTACAGTAGAATGTGGCCTGGAGGATTACGGTAGATTACGGTATTGTCTGATTCAGGACGAGTCGGTGGCGCCCGTGCTGTCAATGCTGTCTGAGGAATGGGCGGCCGATTGGGAGGAGAATACAATAAGAAACCTCGGCACTGGAGTGATTTTGATCGCCCAGAAATTGACGGTAGAGAAATACTATCTCTAGTTGTTATGTTATAATTTCTTGTTTCTCAACAATGTACGGTCGATTCTTTACAAATATTTCAAATCTTTAAGATAGATGATGATGAAGTCACATTATTTTATTTATATTCATCTTTTCATTGTAGTCACTATTGAATTGTATGTACGTTGTCTCACAGTAAGACCAATTTAGTGTTTGAATAAATTTTCCATCGTCCTTTAGTAATGGCTTTGTATAATATATGGAATATTTCTGAATATTTTTTTAAATTACTCACGTTCTTTCTCCTTATGAAATCGATTAAAATGATTACGATACGTGCGAATCGATGTGAACTCCTTAAACACTCGACAATGTTTACACACAATTGTGGCCTAAGAATGTCTTATTTATTCAGATATTTCAACAATATACATACTGTATCACCATCATCAACATGCAAGGACTTCAAATGACTCTCACGAATCTTCAGCGTTGAGAATCGTTCCGTGCAATAGTCATAGGGACACGGAAAGAAAATCTGTGAATTTTGATTTGATATTTCACGAATATAAACGATAGAAAGCAAACATAAATAAACAATAGAAAGCAGAAAAAACTTGAAAATACAATAATAATAATGAAAACGATAGAAAGGGGCGGAGAAACATGCACTTTTAGGCAAATCGATACCACGGGGTACGATTTGCCCGAATACGGGGTAACGATTTGCCCGAATACGGGGTAACGATTACCCCACCCAGCTTTCGGGGTAATCGTTTGCCAGGGTAATGGGGGTGGGTAACGATTTGCCAGGCAAATTTGCTCTCAGTGTAGCCTTGATAGTGTCAAGTGATTTATTGCAGTCATTTTATAGCTTTTGTTGTGATAATTATTGGTCTGAGCATCATACCATAATAAATATTCAGCTTCATCAACAAACAAATTTGTACATTTTTGGTCGACAGGGAAATATATTGAGACTTTTTCGTGCAAAACCTGTGCCAAAATTATTATTAAAAGTATTTAGCGGCTTTATTTAATCAAAATTGTCATTATTAAAAATTTTTAATTTTTTTCAGTGAAGTTATCCCAGCCCGCCATCATTCAATCGATTATGTGCAAGTGTTATTCTATGTACTATTTTTAGCTTTTCATAACGAGATTAGGCCCTCCGGCCATTCAAACGTCCCACCCCCATAAACAAGCATCGGATACTCTATCTTCATTTCGTTTATTCACCAATGTCACTGCGACAGATAAATAATTCAGAAGTGATTTATTGATGGGGCAGTTTTAATATAGTTAGTATTAGTAGTACATATTCAATCAACGATTCAAACATACACAATATGAGAAGGGAAGCTAATTCACAGAGATTAACAAGATTACAAACAAGGCATACAAACAAGAAACATCCTACACAGATATGCATTATATTACTATAATCTTTCAATATTGATTTAGTGAGAGAGGAATACACAATGAAAATATCGATAGATAGATCAGTGTAAGCAATCTATAATAGGAATAGCACACAAAAGGGAAGGGAAATATTAGAGATGTATAGGGTATTCAGATAAAGATTGAGCAATAGATTGGCACCATTGAAAGAAGATTAGAGATGAGATAATGAAAGAATCAATTATACATGATATATCAATACGAAATAATAAAACAATCTGGATAAATTACCCTACTTCTATATCTATATCATATAAAGTAGAGCTAATATTTGGCAGTTTTAATCACGGGTATTACAGTAGGAACAGAGTCTTGAGATGAAATCAATCAATAAATTTAATCTATTCTTCAGGTGAAACTCCTCTTTCATATCTCGATTGATTGATCTTGGCTAGTTTCTCTCTTGCTTCAATCAATTCTCTTTCCTTACGAAGTACTGCCTCCTTTGCATCCATTACCTACGATTATCGATTGATTATCGTATTCAATGATTACGGTATATGTACAGTACCTGAGCAATACCCGATACAAGCTTATCAGAGATAACAATTGTCCTTTCATCTTCGATAACCATTTGTCTAGCAGCCCCAACGAGTCTTTCTGTTGCTGACTTCACTGCAGCTCCAGCAGCCTACAATCAATCACTAATCAATATATCCACGATATACAGTACACCACCAGTATCGTACTCCAATAATACAGTACCTGAAGTCTTCTGTTAGCATGACTTCCTTGATCTGCGCGTACATTGCAAGCAATGAGGAGTTGAGCAGTAGATGATGCAACCTAGAAAGAATAAACTCAGTTGTCGATAATATTAATCGTGTCATTACAGTATACCTGCTTGGCAGCAACAATCAGCTTCTCCTCACTGGCTTGACCTTGCACAAGAGAATTGGCGGCATCGCACAACTGTTGTACAGCGGCGGCGACGAATCTAAAAGAGCAGAATGAGATTACATCATCATGACACAATGATAGTAAATGATACCTAGCAGCAGAGATTAGTCCCTCTGACCATTGATAGTCAACAGCAGCCTTTGTTCCATTCTGATGATGAGAGAATGATCGACCTGCAAGATCATCTTTGATCTTTTATCTGTAGACTCTATGATACCTTGAGCTACAAGTTCTCTTTGTGCATCACTGGCAGACTTCACAAGAGTAGCCACAGCAGTTGTTATCGATTTGGCAGCAGAAATGATTGTCTCGTCAAAGGTCATGTTCTCATTGATTCGCTAGAATAAGATACATTAGACATATCGTACGAGTGATGAGTGTGACCCAATTGAACTCTACCGTACCTGTTGTGTCTCCCTTGGTCGCAGTTCAGCCAATTTGATAGCAGCCGCGTCTATAGCATATGCTGCACCAATCAGTTCATTCTCAGCAATCTCAGTAGGATCGTGACTCTCAGGGTACATCTGAAGTGAGATTATTGATTGATTGATTGATTGACTAATTGATCTATCATCATACCTCATTCTTAATCAATTCACTACATGAAGTGAGATCCTTCAATGCTCTAGCCAATGCTCTACTTGTATCAACAAGAGCATCCCTTCCTCTTTGATCTCCACCCGATACACGAAGTACTCCATGTACTGATCTCATCAGATTACGCACCTACAAACATTACAGTATTCCTACTGTACTCTTCTATCAGCTACAGTATACCGTACCTGTAGAGCGACTTCTCTACCAGCATTAAATGTCTTGAACTTTGATTCAGCCGTTTCAGTCTCATAGGCAGCAATTCGTGTGGTACGAAGAAGTTCACTGTAATACCAATATTCATACCTTTTTCACTCACATACTTGATCTAGCAGAATATCGTCTCATATAACTTATATACCTACACTACCCTCACACATATAAAGTATCCCTATATCTACAGTATCCCTCCATCACAGTACCTGACAGCAGTTCTAGCAAGATTAGCAGCAGCCACAGCATCATCTTGATCCATGGATGAACCTACTTCAGCCAACTTCGTAGCCGCGCCTGTCACTCCCTGAATATCAAAAGTTATTGTTTAATCACTTGACAGATAGGTTATTCTACGATATACCGTACCCTGGTTGCTCTCATTAAATGTTCTGATGTGATGGGAGCCTCATTCCCTAGTGAAGAAGGTCCCTCTCCTGCATCCATCTCGAACTTCTGAATATCGATTGATTGATTGATCTACCATATCTATGATTGAATACCTGAATCTCTTGTCCAATAGCTTCTTCAGCAGCTTCGAGTGCAAGAGTTCCCTTATGTTCTCTATCTTCAACACTCTTAACCATCTTCAGAAGAGACATAACATTCGATAACATTGTCTTCAATTCAATCAATATTCATTTCATTTCATCAATCGATAATGAATACCTTAGTAGCAGATTTGAGTTTATCCATAGCAGGATCCTTTAGAGATCTACCCGATGCATTCTTTGTAGCATGAATCAACGAAGAAAGGGCAGCAGCCACATCTCTACATGCATGCATCACCGACACCTACAATAGATTATTGATCATTCATATGGAATTCATATGATCAAGGTTATGTTTTAGAATGAATATGTATATGTTGCAAAAGAGTGCCTCTGTATATAAGTGACTAGCCAAAATGTGTTGTTTGTGTTTTAGCTTTCATCTAGAACAGGTGTGTGCGGCAATCACTTTTTTCGGCAATCGGCAATTGCCGGCAAGCGGAAAATAAAATTTCGGCAATTGCCGGCAATTTCGGTAACTTCGGCAATTTTGAATTTAACTATTTAAAATGAGCCAAAGATAATTTTTATGAAGTACTTATCAAAAATCGTTACCAAACGAAACCAATGAAAATTTAAAAAAATGCAACAATGAATGAAATGTCAATATTTTTCGTATAATATTCTTATAGTTGAGTGATATTTGTAAAGATTCTTTCTGTATTTGTTGAGAAAGATTCCCTCCCTCCCGAATAGTCTTTCTGCTTTCGAAGATCCGGAAAGCAAATTAGATACTTCGTGGCTACTCGTGAGATAAGAAGGTGTTATGCCTTCGGAACATTACTATTCTAATGAGAGAATGGATCAATCTCCGTGTCTAGTGTAGTGGGCAGAAAACTTTTGACTTCCTGGAGCAAACGCAAAGGATAACGAAATGTCATTCTCAAAACGACACGATTATTTTGATATACCGTTTACATCACATTTCTAAGATATTGCACACAATACTTGTGTTTATCTTACCTTTTTCAATGATTTTTTGATTGAATTTTATTTCGGCAATTTTTCATAATTGGTTGCCGTTGCCGGCAATTAAAGTCGGCAATCAAAGGTCGGCAATTTCGGCAATTCCGGCAATCGGCAACTCAGTTGCCGCACACCCCTGATCTAGAACGCTCTTTTTTCGCTAAAACCCGTCGGTGCAAAAATGACTCTAAATGGACTGATTACCTGTCCTTCCGAGTTATGATCAGCCGATAGTGAGAGTGCTCCATTCTTGACCACATCAGTGAGAATAATCATCGTTCGAACAGCATTCTGTGCAGCTACAGCCAATTGTTCCTGAACACACAATACAGTTATTACAAATGAGATTGTCTTCTCCTATTTCATCATCATCATCTCTCTATCTCTATCTACTCATTCTCACCTGATTACTCGCAGCTCCAGCCACGAGTGCCTTCGTATCCTCCATCAGAGCCTTCGCAGTCTTGATCACTTCCTCTCTGCAATAGATACCGTAATCCCTTTTATACAGTAACCCTCGATCTACCGTACCTGTGAGCGGTAAAGTCTCCAGGTGCCATTCCAGCCGCATGTAGACTACCAGAGGTAGCGAATAGAATAGTCGTATCAAGATCTCCAATAATACCAGATACCGTATTGGCTGCATTGATGCACGCCTGAGTACCCTTCGAACCTGAAAATCGATACGATACCAATAATCTTTTACAGTAACCCGATAGATTACAGTACCTTGATGGAGTGAAGCAAGAACTTCTCGGACTCTCTCAATCACTTCAGATGATGCTTCATTCATCTCACGATGGGCAGCAGAATCATGAGGATGAGCAGCACGAGTTCCAACCTGATACACATTATCGATTGATTCATTCTTCTCATTACCGTAATCCTTTATAATCAAGAGATATCAATACCTTCTTCACACAATCGATACAAGCAGAACCGAGTCTTTGGACGGCAATCTTCAATCGTTGAGCCTGTTCAGGAGAAGACATGAGAATGGCCTGAATAGATCATTCAATCAATCGATAATTCAATCATCGACTACAGTATGATCATACATTGTGTGATTCAACGGATAACTTCTTGTATGTCTCAGATAGATGGAGTGATCGTGCAGCGAGATCTTCAACAGCAGAGGAAGGAAGATCAGAGGCTGTACGACGAATCTCTTCGAGGTACATTGTCATACTTAATAGAGGGAATATTATAATATATTATATTTAATATAAGTGGATGAACTCTTTCTTATTACATTCAAAGAACAAATAAATTATGTGAAACATGAATGTGCTAGCTAGATTCAAATCTCTTTTCACTCTTTGCAACATATCTTTGTTCTCTTCGGACGAGATATCACTACTCGACAAATAGACAAGACTGATCAACTAACTTAGTATGAGCATCAGCCACACTTCTTCCTGTTCCACTTCCAGCAGCGGCTCCATCTGTGTATGCAATCGATCGAGTGATCGTCTCCACCATACCGTGAGTTACTCCTACAACCAATGATTACTGTAGTCAGACTGGGTATACGGTACCTCTCTCAGATGACAATCGATTGACGAATGAGTGCATGTCTCCGAGTGCCTCCTTGTACAGAGCAGCTGACTCTTCTACACGCATATGGGCATCACGAGCCTCAATACAATACAATAGATATATGATATGATATGGTTATGATATTTTATCATCACGCCTTTCACTGTTATTTGATAAATACGTATAAATATTAATATTGCGATTAAGAATACAGAAAAGGAATGGGATTTCTACATGTACAACAATCAATCAATATTAAAATCAATATTCACATTATTCTCTAAATGAATAAATACCTGAGTATTTCCAGCAGCTTCCTTTGCACTTCTCATCAATTCCAATTCTGCTTCAATAACAGTCTTCGTCTGTTCAAACAATGCAGTCTGTGTACGAGAATCTGTCGATGACTGAAATACAACACTCATTACATTATCGATTCAACTATATCCGCGTGCCTCAGCCGCTTCACAAGCGGCATTCGCAAGCGGATACGTGATCTGCCATTGCTCCTCCACACGTTGGGCAAGCTCTTCTCCCTGAATCAATCAATCAATCAATAAACATACCGTAATCTAATGATAATAGGAGTACTGTACCTTAGAACATGCAGCAGTTCTGAGTCCATCAACCTTCTCAGATAGAGATGTGGTTCCACTGAGAATGTGCTGATGAACAATCTTCTCTGATGTTACCGTAGTTCTAAATGAATACAAGATATTACTGTATCATAGGAAGAGTACGGTAGTTGATGATTCGAGGGATACGGTAATTAACACCAACCTTGGTTGTGTTCCAACTGCATCCATCTCACGTCGTTCGACGTTTTGAATGAGCTTAAAAACAGAAATTTGTAAACAAAAAGATTAAAGAATCCAGGTGATTCGCTGTTTCATCCAATTCATATCCCTAATACGATACTCGACATATCGATATAACTCTATTAGATCTTCTCATCTTATAAAAGTAATTTAGACGTTTCACATCCCTCTTATGTTCTCTCGTAAATTCGTTCTATTAGGACTTTAGATATGTGAATACCTGTTCCAGTCTCTCAATAGTCTTATCCAATTCAGCCTGTCCAGGTGCCGCATCTCTGATTGCTGCCACCAGAGATTTGATCGAATCAGAAACTTCCTTAATATATGAGCATTGAATATGTTGTAATCTATATTTTTTCATTGAATCTCTATCTCTTCCCATATAGTGAATATGTCCCCATTCAATCATTCATTTCCTTCTCTTTTCTCTTTCACTTCTGACCTCTCATTATAGAGGAAGAGGAGGACTCCAATTATCCCTTCTCTCCCAATACCATATTATAACAGAATCACACTGTGTGTATACATTGTGGAGAGAGACACAGGTTGAATAACTTATACTGGGACAGAGGTAGAGGAGGAAGTAGAGAGAGAGAGAGAGGCAGAGGGAGAGGAGGGGATGGATAAAGATAGAGGGAGAATGAGTAATAGAGAGGTAGAGGAAGTGGACTACATTCAATTCTTCTTCGATTCTTTCATTGGATACCAAATCATGTGAATCAGAGTGAGAGTAAAAAGATCAACAAGGAACACACAAGGATGAATGACCACATGAGATCAAAGACCAAAGATCAAAGATCTCTAAAGCGACAAAGATCAAAGATCAACCTTAGAATCACTGGCGATATGTTGCCATGTGGCTGCATCACGAGGAGCAGAAGCAAGATGACCAGAGGTACTGAAGATACAGATTACGGTAACTGACTATAGAGATCAAAGATCAAACCTGATCATCTCAGCCGATGCATCGAGCATACGTCTTGTAGCAGTGAGCACAGGTACCTTCAAAGATGAACTAATCAATAAAATTTTATGATAGCTACAGTATACCTGAGCGAGTTTGCCTTCATGAGAGATCTGTGCGGGAGTAGCGGAGAAATCGGGTCGTTCAACGAACTGTACAAGAGATTGAACAGTCTCACGTAGTTCACGAGCAGATGAAGCACATTGGATGAAGGAGTCGTCACTGAAATAGAGAAGATGATACATTATGTTAATGATTATTAAAGTGTACAAATAAATTATGTATTATGCACAAATAAATTGTATATGTATGCACACTAAAATCACAACTTGGAAATATTATTGTTATCAATAAATAATATGCTTCATGGTCTTTATAAAGAGATAGTAGATAGGGCACATCGATATCCTTTCCAATCTTAACATCCACCATTCAACAACAGTTAGTTATAAAGAAATCATACAAACTACTGTCCATGAATATATATGACTAGAATGAAACATGATCCTACCTGGTAGGTCTCTTCTCAAATGCATTCACTGTATTGAATAGAGTCGTTGTCTTATCTGCCAATTGACGAGCCTCATGAATGAATTGTTTCTAAAGGGAATTGATTATTCTTCTCATACATTATAAATCGAATACTCCTAATACAATAAAACACCATGACTCATTTGACCTTCATTTTAAAATCACTATTTGTACTCTAAACTGAATGTTCTAATGGATACCTTGATGGCAACAGCATTCGTTCTCTCCGATGCTTCCTTACACAATGGAGCCATGTGACCAACGTTCGATGAGATCTCTTGCAGATCCTGTAATAGATAATCATTTCGCTTTTTTTTACTTCAAAATCAATTTGAAACTGGAAATATTGCAATTCATCAAAAATTTAACAAATACATAAGTATCTCTAGTCTCTATCTCTTCTTCATCTCTTCATACCTGTAGAATAGATGTTCTATCCGATCGATTCCTTTCCATTCTCTCACATGCTTGAATAACGAGAACAGCACAACGTTGAAGACGAGGTCCATCAACGATTGAGGCTTGACCTCTGCAATCAATCAATAAAATCAAATAAATCGATCGATCTACCGTACTCACCTAATCGACTTGGGATGAGAGACACCTACGAGATAGGCAGATTGTGCTGCAGCCTCTGCCAATGAACACACTGCTGTTGCTGATTGTCTGTAATCATAGAATATTGATTGATTAATCATGTACCGTAGTCTCAATAACAGAATGATCATATTGATTGATCTACCGTAATCTTACCTAACAGATTGACAGAATCTGGCAGTTTCTTCATGTCCTCCAGTCTCCATTTGTTTAGCATTCCTCGCTATTCCAGTCATTGCTTCTCCCAATGAACGAGAGTGTTCAGTCACCTATAATCATATTATATTACATTGGTTGACCATATTCATACTATTGTATCCCACTCATGTTCATTCTTAATGCTATCTATGAAACTAGCAATCACCTTGTCCAAACTGCCAAAGTAACTGTCCTCATTTACGGGAAGAGAGGCTTGATCTACCAGGTGACGAACAGACTGAATATTGATTAATTGATAATTAATCGATAGATCAAGCAATACCTGAATCTGTCTAAGGGCAGCATCACATTCTCTCTCCCATGGCTTCTGAACATCGACGACTTTCTCAACGATCACGTTCACTACAATGAATCAATCGATTACAGTACCACCGTATGCTCGATCTACAGTATGTTCGGTCAGTACAGTAACCCACCAGTCTCGGTCAACTTCTTCGTAGATGTATTGAGTGTTTGTACATGACTGGAATCAGGTCGGAGGGGTGAATCTGCAGCCACAACGGCAGCTCTATTCAGTACTTCTACTGCCTATAATCAATCAATCAATACTTTCTGTATCTCTGTTCTCTCTCAATTCCCCACACTCTCTCACCTGTTCTCTAGCCGTCTCAAGGTAGTTCAAACTCTCTATTCTCGTTGGTTGATCACGTACAGCTGGGAGTGCGGTCATAACCTGAATCAATCAATAATATCAATATCTTCTACCGTAATCATACCGAAGTGTGGAAATCAGTGTAGGATTTGACGAATACATTGACAGCTTCTTTATGTTCAGGTCCTTTAACATCAATAACGAGTTTAGATGTCGCTGTTGCTAGAGTAGATGCTGTACGAAGAACATCTGGCTCACGGATCGTTGATGATGTTGATATCGTTCTGAAGTATCGATTGATAAGACTACAGTACTCCATCTACAGTAGATCATGATCGATTTACAGTACCTGATCTGATTGATGGCTTGTTCAATGTGTTGATGTTGTGGGATACAGGCAACACATTGTCGGAGGGAGGTGGATACTTGTCGTGCAGCATCAGCCAGATGGGCTGCATCTGAGTCCTCACGAACACGATCGAAAACACGACCTGAGTCATGGACGACTGAACGAGCTGAGACGATGAAACTGAAATGGAGATGAGGATAGATATGGAGTAGTACTATAGGAAAAGATTAAGAATGAATGGACGTGGGAATGGATAGACACTGTTCAAGATATATTGTGTTGTATAAATACATTTATAAAGGTTTATCATCATTGTGACTACCATTCGATTCTTTCGCCACATCGTGAAACATGGATGTCACCGGTACACGAAGCCATTATTTCAGATAAAGAGAAACGGTTTAACAAAGTAATAATAGCCAACCTGTCAAGTGCGAGATCTTTTCTAGTAGCACAAACTGAACGAGAAGCTGCTGTGAATGTACGAAGGGCCTTAATATTCATTATTGGTCCATATTATACTACATATTACTAATGTATCTATATTTACACAAAAGAATATTCAGAACGGATTGGCTAATACTCACGGTAGAACAGGACAGAATACAAAAACATATATAACTATATCGATTACATCCCATAACCAATCAATCAATAACCAATCAATTGTCGATCAATAATCTTACCTGAGCAGCTTCAACAGCCGATGCACCGATATGTTGTCCATCGTGAGAGACTGCAGCTGAGACCAATTGAGCCAATGTTGATCCAACCTAGACAAAGAGGAGATAAACTAATGATACAGTAACCCTCTACAACCCATTCTACCGTACTCCCTCTCATACAACTAATACAGTAACCTACAGATTAATGACTTTCTGATGTAGTTTCACCACACCTATCATTCAACATCTACAGTAACCCCTAGAGTTTACAGTACCTGTCTAGCAGCTCCCATGAGTGCACTACTGGCCGTATGACTAGTCTCATGAGCATGGAGTGGTTGGAGGGTTCCTGATACGGCAGCACGATGCACTTCCAATAGTTCAGAGTCTAATTCCTGTAGACGAGAGAAACTATGAGAGATAAGAACTAGATTCATGATAGAGAATAGACAATCAGATCGTTTTAATGTATTCAAATGACACATGGATGATCAGAATATAGGAATGAGGAAAATAATCAATACCTTAATGAGCTCTTCAGAATAGACCAATTGTTGAGAGAAATTCAATTGTTGAGCATGATTCAATACAATTCTCATTTCTGATAGAGATTCACTCAGTTGTTGAGATGATTGTTGAAGATTAAGAGCCATATGCTGAAAATATTGATTAGATCAAAGTGATCTTCCATTGACTACGATAGTCCAATCCGGTCACATACCTGATCAGGAACATGAACAACAGCACTTCTGGCCACTTCAACGAGTCGTGAGGCGGGTTCGATGACCTGGAAGGATTACGGTATAGCTACAGTATCTAGAGTAATCAATCAATAAACATACAGCATGAGAGTCACGGATGAGTCTACTCTGAGCACGGAATTTATCCGATGCATTCTGGGCATTTTGACTGTCACGAATGGATGAGATCAATCTAAATAATTATTGATTGATTTATTGATCTTTGATCTCTTGATCTACCTTGGCATGGTGTCTCCTGTCTGTGAGCTCTCCATGATCAGAGACTCGACTACGGTATGAGATTGGATTGATTGCTGAAAAATCAATAATTATTCGTCAATCAATAATATCTCTTGATACAGCACACAACACATGCACATCTCTCATGCCTGTCATTGTTGGAGATAGGATTACTGTATTCATGTGAATCAAATCAATCAATAATATTCATGATTAGATTTGTTAGGGTCACCAAGCGAGAGTGAGAGAGTGTGTTCGCAAAAGTGTGCTCAGTTTTCAACGCTCAACTCTTTTGCTTGACCCTCGCTGAAAATCGATAATTGGAACTCATTTTACTCTTCTTAAATTTTGAATTCGCGCCACTTTTGCGAACACTTCACCACTTGCCATGGAGGAGGAGAGCGCACACAATGATAATAAAAGTCAATCTGATCAATCAATAAGTCAATCAATCAATCGATAATAAACAATAGATACAGTAGTAGTCGTGTCAATGGATAAGCGGGAAGTTTAAGGCCATAAAAGTATTTGTTATTGTCTAGTCCATTCTTAAAGATCAAAGATCAAATCTCTCACTGCAAGTCATCGCAACGAGAAAAGATCAATCAAGTCAATCAATAATTTGCATATCGATCATTTCTCGTGCATGCGCACTCCGACTTACAGTATCCATATTGAGTGAATGAATCAATCAATACATATTCGGTTATTCCATCCCTTTTGTCTTCATTCATTCAACCTCTTTCTTAGTATACTCTATACTCATTAGAAATGCATAGCTGCTATGGATCCCCTCCTCTCTTCCTCTTCCTCCTCATTCTTCCTCTCTCCATTCTCTTCTCCTCCTCCCAATAGTACATACACATTGTATGTGACGACCAACTAACGACGACATCGTCAAGCCCAAATGACCCTCTCTCCCTCTCCTTATTGCTCGTCCCTCCCTCTCCCTCTCCCCCTGAGGTCTCCCTCTCCCTCTCCCTCTGAGGTCTCCCTCCCTCTCCCTTGCATTCCATACAACCATTTCCATATACTCATATCATGTATTCATTTAGAAACAAAAGAAGATGAAATGAGAAATGAAAAATGAAGGGAACAAAATATGTGAATAGGACACTCTCTCAAACATATTACATATTACTATTTACTATAGAATCTCGTTGGGTCTATCATATGGGGTGAGTATACGGTAGTTTGATCATGAATTGAAAGAATATCGATTGATTTAGTGGCAAAATGAAAGAAAGCAGCACACAGACAATGTGGATGATAAAGCAATGGTAGTGGAGGGCACAGATAATCAATAACTCAAAAAGTACAAAAATCTCGATAATTTCGTTCGTTATTTCTACATTCATACGGTAGATCATTGATTGGGTTGGGGGATATTGATCGTTCTATCCTCTATTAATGGGTACAGTATAGATAGTATGTTCTTCATCAACAAGTAATTGTTCAACTTCTTCTCTATGTTCATTCTTCTTCTCTTCTAATCGTGGTTTCTTCACTCCTCCTCCTCCTTCAATCTTCATTCCAATCAATCGTTCTCCTTCCATTGTCTCTTCCTTCTTCGTACTAGTCACAATCGGAGTGGAAGGAGGTTGTCTCATTATATCAGTCATTATATCTCTAACTCCTGTATGATCACTCTTCTCCCTTGTAGTCGTTATCTTTGTTCCTTCAGGTCCAATCGATATATTTCTATATAGATTCTCTCCATAACTAGTCAATTCTCCAATATCAGCTTGTCTACTCTCAGATATTGTTGTAGTAGTAACGATATCTCCTCGTGGAGTCTGTCTTCTCTCTACTTTAGTCTCTCGAGTAGGAGGGATATATGGTGGAGGAGGAGCTCTTTCTATACGAATATCAATCAATTCATTCTCTTTTGTTTCATCAGATCTAATAGTTCTCGATTCAGTCGTTCTTCTTCCATGTGCTGGAGGTGGTGGTGCTTCCTGAGACAAAGATCAATATCCTCGTGGATACGGTAATCAATCAATCACACACACAAATATATTTATAAGTTCGACGTTTACCAATCAATCACACCACAACAGTACTACTACAATAAATGTAATTGTGGTGTGATAGGGACTACGGTATGCGCGCTCTCCTCCATGGTGTAGTGCGAGATATGCGAGAGTGTGCTATGTGCGACTAATCATAAAACATGTGTGCAGAGAGCTATATCAAGCAAATGATAAGAGCCTATCAATCAATAATTGATGTTCAGACGCGATGCGGTCGCGACAGCGGTCGAATACAATAAGTAACGTGCATGTACACATACCTTGCATGCAGATGCAGCAGCAATAGTCTGAGTCGCATTGTATGCAACTTGCTTAGCTGCCTGTTCCAGTTCATAAGTGGTCCTAAATAGAGAAGTAAATCGATAATTACCGTATTTCGGTACCGTAACCTTTCACCATTTACAGTATACCCTACCGTACCTCTGTGATTGATGTTCACTTGTGGCTTCATTGGTGGCAGTTACAAGTCTTTCAGATGCATTGATTAGATTCATCTGAGATTCAGGAGCACCCGGACGTGTTTCCACTTCCTACAACGATTGTATTATTGAGAGTACTGTAGACTACCATAATCTACCGTACCTTGGTTGCATCAATCATATTACTGGTAGCATCAGCAACTCTTCTCGCTGCATCCAATAGTTTCTGCCTATTCTCTGGTCTCTCTTCTGCTCTTCTCTCGAGATCTTCCACGAAGATTTGAGAGTGGCGAGTTACCTACAATATCAATCAATAATATCTCTTATTAATCGATATATTGATTGATACTACAGTACCTTTGTACTTTCCTTGACGAGATCTTCACTTGGTCCTTGATGAGTGAGCATCTTATTATGGGATCTTCTCAATAATTGTTCATACTCATCAGTCTCTGTTCGTGTTTCCTGTAATATAATCAATCATTAATCAATAACTACCGTAATCGAAAGGTACAGTAACCATAATACTTACAGTATGCAGTTTAGGATTGATTCTAATATGTCCAAGAAGGCCATCGAGAGCTCCAGTTACTTGTCTACAATAAGAACATTTCGTATCTCAATTCACCCGGTGCTTTCTCGTTTCAGTTCAGATAAAAAGCTAGTCGAAGACAGAGTTGAGCAGTTGTCTATTAAATGAAATGTTAATTGATTATAATAGTGTATACCTAGCAGCTTCATGAATATCAGTGAGATTCCTTTGTGATTGAGTGATATTCGTATCATATCTACAGGCACCTTCTGCGTCATGGAGAAGTTGTTCAACTGATCGAGCCACCTTAATACTTCATAATTCAATAGAATGAAATGGTACTTTCTCTAATTCCATGATTGATAACAAGTGATTGATAATTGTGTACGATTAGATTTATTCATTGAACTAATCATCTTCATTCATTCAGTTCATATCATATCTCTCACCACAATCCAACTCCCTTCATCATTCTCTCATATTTCACATAATTCAATCTCATATACTTAGTTTCTGTACCTTTCCATTTAGCTTATAATACATCTTAGATTATTACTGATAATGTTCTCATAAGAAGATATATTATCCCTATAGATAGATAGATAGAGCAATGCACTTTGTATCTTCACATCAATTCATTATGATGAGAAAGAAGAAGATGAAATAAGAGTGAGAAAGATGAAAGGATATCTCTATATCTCATATACTTATTCATTCATTCTATATCTCATCCTTTTCTATCCCCTCTGACCTCCTCTCCCTCTTGGATCTCTCCCTCTCCCTCTCTCTCCTCTCATCCTTTCCATAATCCTATTCCTCACTCTCCTTCTGTCGACCCTTCTAAATACCCCGCTTCTTCTTCTCCCTCTTCAATGACCATTCCATCTGGCCTATGAATAGGCAGAGGGAGAGGGAGAGGGAGAGGCAGAGGGAGAGGGAGAGATCCAAGAGGGAGAGAGGAGAACATTCAAGACTCCTTCCTTTATTCCATTATGGACATGGAAGACAATAGTGCTCTAATCAGAGGCTAATACATCCCTACAACACTATATCCTCCTAATCTCCTCTCCCTCTCCCTCTCCATCTTCTATTTCTCTCCCTCTCCTTCTCCTTCTACAGTATTCATTCATGTAATTCTTCATGAAAGATGGAACACCTGTGTGGTCCATGTATGTGTGTACTGTCGAACGAGATCAAAACTCAATAGAAGGGGTTAGAAGGACAAAGCTAGAGGTAGAGGGAGAGCGAGAGGGAGAGGGAGAGAGAGAGGTAGAGGTACAGGAAGCAGATGCTCTTCATCTCGTGCCATTGACCACCTGTTCACTTCTTCTTCTTCTTTTACTCTTTTTCATCTCCCATAATGAACAGACAAATGAGAATAAACTAATCGATAAACAATCAATCAATAAAATCATTTCACGATTGTCTCTCATCGTGCACTACCGTACCTCTCTGGCGGCTGAAGTGATTTGCTGTTGACATGACTCTCTCTCGATGGTGGGAGCGACTATACGAGTACATGCCACAAGTTGAGAGGTAGCAAAGGCTGTACGGGTTGCGGACTGAAATAATGAACGAATTACGATGATAAGTAAAATAATCAATACACTCTAGAATCTACCGTAATCTTCCCTGTGTCTTACCTGGATAACTTTGTCCCTTTCCTCTAGATCAGGAGGACACGCTTCTGAGATCGTCTTCGCACTGAAATCAATCAATAATCACACGTATCAATCAATATCATGTACATCATCTACAGTACCCCTTCTCATCGATCGATTAAGTTCTTTCTATCTAATGTATATTATACAGTATCATTTCATCTACAGTATACTATCTCTTATGGATCATTCAATCTCTTTTTCTTCTTCGTTGTTGGACCGACTTCTTTGGCATGAGAAGAGAAGTTTTCCTGACCCCGTGATAAGAACTACTGAATACCATCCCGTACCATTCTTATACAGGAATAAATGATTTTATTTTATTTGAATATCTTCTCATCATATTCATATCTTCTTTTTCTTCTTCATCCTTCCATGTCCCTTCATACAATATAAACAATGGCACACACAACCATCCCCCTTCAACCACTACCAATTAGTCATTTCGGACCTCTCCCTTTCCCTCTCCCTCTCCCTCTCCCTCTCCCTCCCCTCATCATGTATCCTATTCTCTTCCTCTATTCTCTATCCATCAATCATCCCTCTCACAGTTGGCTATCTGCTATGCATAGTCTATCCAATGACCGTATCTCTCCCTCTCCTTCTGTCTGTCTCCCTCTGCCTCTCTCCCTCTCTCTCTCTCTCTCGCTCCATCTGACCGTTCATATGAGGCCATGGAAAGGGCATCTATTATAGGCGGAATAATGAGTGGGTATAGAGATATATGGAGTGTATGAAGCTTGAATGAACTAGGAGAGGAAGAGGAGAGGAGAGAGAATACATTCCATATCTCTCTTATAGTGGATACTCAGCCTATTCATGATACATAATAATCATTCTCTCTCACTCTTTACACGTCAAAATGGATCCAATCAAAAGAGAGTAGAGATATCGAGAGAGAGAGGAAGGGATGAATGATCTACCATTACCCTTTCCATCTCCCCCTATAGAGTTCCCCTCTGTGTCCCCTCAATCCGTGCAATGACTACTGCATCCCCATACTACTACAACTACTTCTTTCTTTCTCTATCCACCCCTCCACTTTCTTTCCTCCCTCACTCCGAGAATCGATGCTCACTCTGTACAAGGAATAGAAGGAGAGGGAGAGGGAGAGGACGACAACGACGGACACACAGCTCTATGAAATAGAAAAGAGATGAAGAAGAAGGAGAAGTAGAAGGAGGAGAGGGAAGGGATAGATACTGTATATAGTTCCATCTCAATCATTCTCTATTCATCTATCATCTAATATCATCTCCTCCATAGATGTAATCTAATGAATGAATAGAATAGAATAGATGATGATTCGTTGTAAGAACAATCTCCTAATTTCCTCATCCATTCACATATCTCATATAATATGATTCTTCCTTCCCCATTCGACAGATGTGAACGAAGACGAACGAGAGTCATTCCACACCATTTCTCGTCCCTTCTGTCAATGGAGAGGGAGAGGGAGAGGGAGAGGGAGAGGGAGAGGGAGAGGGAGAGAAGGAGAGGGAGAAGGAGAGGGAGAAGGAGAGAGAGGGAGGGAGAGGGAGAGGTAGAGAGAGAGGGAGAGGGAGGGAGAGGTAGAGAGAGAGGGAGAGGGAGAGGGAGAGAGGGAGAGGGAGAGGGAGAGGTAGAGAGAGAGGGAGAGGGAGAGGGAGAGAGGGAGAGGGAGAGGAGAGGTAGAGAGAGAGGGAGAGGAATAGGATGGCACTTGAGCTCTTCATCTTTTTTCTTCTTCATCCCCATCTGCCCTACTATAAGGATGATCACCATGGAGAGAATATAGAAGAAGACAATGAATCAATCAATATTCCTCCCCCTACTACCGTATCCTTCAACACTATACCATACTTGGGCAGGCATTGCCGCTGGAAATGAAAACCGGGGGGGTCGGAAGCAAAAAATGGAGAATTTATACGTCATTTTGAGATATTTTTTTGGAAAATCGGGGGTCGGGTGCCAAAAATCGGGGGTGTATTGCCGCTAGCGGCAGTGGTGCCCCCGTATGCACTATACCATACTCCTTCTCAAAAAAATATAAATACAGTAATCCTCTTTCTCCAATCCATCTCCCTCTATCTACCGTACTTCGTTCACCTGCTCTAGAGTAGATTCATCAACTACTACTAGAGGGCTACCCGATATCCTTCCCCAATTTCATCCCAGTCTCTCCTTCTCCCTCTCTTCCTCCCTCTCCCTCTCCCTCTTTGCTCACATTTCAGTCTATACTTACTCTCCTTTACCCACTCAAGGTTGGAAGGAAAGCAGAAGAGAATAGAAATGAAATCGGAATGAGTAGAGTATAGACACAGACCAGCATCTACTACTAGTACAACATCGGGGCTTACATCTCTCCCTCTCCTTCTCTCCCTCTGCCTTCTACATAGTAAGTCTTGCGTATACACACTACCATCTGGTATAGTCTTCTTCTTCTTCTTCTTCTTCAATCCATTTCATACTTCTCTCTCTCTTCTCTTCTCCTTCTCCATACAATAAACAACATCTTCTTCTTCTTCATATAAACCAATTACTTCTGTATCCTCACCCTTCTTCTTCTATTTCTTTCTCTTTCTCTATACTAAATGCCTTTTGTTCTTCTGGTCAGTCAATATTCCTCTCTCCCTTTCCCTTTCTCTCTAGAGATAGAGGGAGGACAGGACTCAATATGAAGCCTCTTTACACACTCTTTCCCCTCTCTCTCTGAGTGTAGTAATAGAGGGACGAGGAAAGAAGAAGAAGAAGAAGGATGGATGGGAAGGAGGAATACTCTCCCTCTCCTTCTCTCTCTCTCTCTTTCGATATGACTTCATTATGAGGAATACGATAGAGAGAGAGTCCACATGTAAACTATTCCTCCCTTTTCCTCTCGGGGTTCACGACGAAAACAGATGAAGAAGAAGGAGGAGAGGAGGATGAGATAGAGGATAGAGAAGGGAATAGGAGAACACGAAATTGCTTCCTCTCTCCCGCTCTCTACGTCTATAGTATTCATGAATAGTCTCTCCCTCTCCTTCTCCCTCTCCCTCTTCTTTCATGACCACAACACGACATCTTCATCCAATCAATATATCTCATCAACCATACATCCTTTATATGATTCATTCAATTACATAACGCTATCAAAACTAATACAATACCATTTTCGAAATCATATTTTCATAAATTAATAAAAATAAATGAATAAGAATGAATATTTAATCCAGTTCTGGCCGCGGATATGTCTAATAGTTCTGGTTGTCGTCTTCATCACATTCAACCCAAGAATACCAGACATATCAGAGTCCATCACTAAGAGTATTGGATACTGTATCGATCGATTGATTGAGAAAGAGATCAAAGATCATAGATAATCACCTCGGAAGACTGGGAGGGGCGGGAAGAGGGGCAAAGTAGTAGTTAAACTCATATCGAGTACTCCGAATTGTTGGAGTCATTGATAAGAATACAAAGAGAACACGAAAGAGAATATGAATATGAATAAGAGAATAGATAAAAGGAATGAATAAGAATGATATGTAATGAAGTAAAAGAGAGAGGGAGAGATAGAGGGAGAGAGGGAGAGAGAAAGCTAATTGAGCTAATGTTTCTTTCCTATATGTTCCCTTTCTCTCTCTATCAATCTTCTCCTCCCTTATCCATGTTTCACCCATTCTATGGATAGATTAGTTAGATAGATGCACTAGCCAGTTCTACTCTCTCCCTCTCCCTCTCTCTCTCTCCCTCTCCCTCTCTCTCCCTCTCCCTCTACAAGGGAAGGGTGTGACGCAATGAGGGGTGAGGATGCTCACACCCCTGCTGGCTTCACCCCTCCCTCTAGAGGGACAGAAGGAGAGGGAGAGAAAGGGTCATGCCTTCCATCATCATAAAAGGAGAGGAAGGCTTCTTCCACCCCAATGCCTCTACTCATTCTCTTCTTCTACTCGTAACAATAGTCTTCTCTCTCCATCAATAGTCGAGAGAGGGAGAGGGAGAAGAAGAAGGAGAGGGAGAGGGAGAGAGAGACTCAGTCTATATCGACATGTATATTACTCTATATACTAGAGAGTAAGGCCATTCCTTCTCTCTCTCTCAAGTCTCTAATCGACTTTTCAAGAGGGGGTAGAAGGAATACGAGAAGGAGAGGGAGAGACTCTATTACACTCTCTCACCTCGACTATTCAATACACATGTCCTATATCCTATATACTACTAGATAGATAGACTCTACTAGGACTGAATGAAGAATGAATGAGACATGATAAGGATAGAATAGGAAGGGAAGGGGATAGGGGTGAGGGATGTCTCACCTTGTCTACCATTGTAGAGTACATCTTCATCATTCCATGAAATAAAGGGGGCGGAGTCATAGAGTGGACGACTACTAGTAGAAGTAGAAGAAGAAGAAGAGGATAGAAGGAAGAAGGGAAGGGGAGGACCGACCGAAGACTAGCCTCGTCACATAGGCATACTGAAGACTCCTCTCTCATAGAGAAGAAGAAGAGGGAGAGAGGAGAGAAGACTCCGCCCATTCTCTTCCTCTCCATCTAGAAGACTCCGCCTACTCCCTCTCCCTCTCTCTCTCCTCCCGATGAATGACCACGTCTATGACAGCTGCGCTCCCTGGAGAGGGGGAGAGAGAGGAAGAGGGAGAAGGCGAGGAAAGAGAGAGAGAGATAGAGAGAGAGAGGAGAGAGAGAGGAGAGAGAGAGGGAGAGGGAGAGAGAGGGTAGAGAATTCATAGTTGAGTCTTGGGAATAGAACAGAGAGAGCTCTTCATCTTAGAGAGGATCCTCATATTTGCATGACAAGAGAAGAAGAAGAAGAAGCTCTTCCCTCTTTGTACGATTCATCAATCATAAGAGAGACTATCGTAGGCCCTTCCATATATAGTCCCTAGAGGGAGAGGGAGAGAGAGGAAGAAATATGACCATCACTCTCGTATCTTCTTATTCTACTAGATAGATGGATGAAGCCAGAGTTGCCTTCTTCTTCTTCTTCTCCTCCAGTAGACAACGAAAGTGATCTCTCCCTTGAGATATTATGATAGGAGAGATGAGGAGAGAGGGAGGGAGAGTGGACGAGAGAGGAGAGAGTGGACGAGAAGGAGGAGGAATAGGGAGAGGAGATGGCCGTTACAAACTATTCGACCATAAGCAAGAGTAGTAAAGATATGACAAGGACAGAGAAGAAGATGAGCAATATGAAGAAACTACATCATCAATCGATCGATACTTTGTACAATCTCTACGACTGGACCACTAATTTCGAGATACCATAACCCTCTAACTACCGTATCCTATCAGGGAACTATCGTAATCTACCGTACCGTTGCACGAGTTGAGCAGTGGTTGAGGCAACGTCTCTCGCTCTCTGAGTGAGACCATCCATGAAGACAGTCTGAACACAATCAATCAATCAATAATAAATTTCCAATAAATCAATAACCTGAATGGTCGTTTCCTCCTCAATGGTAGTAATGACATTTCTGGAGAATTCACCGACTCTCGCAGCTGAACCGAGAACGGCAGTACGGTGTTCCTGAACGGAAAAGATAGGATTATCGATCGATCGATATAGATATCGTATGACCCCTAGTGTAGGTAGTATCTTACCTTATCAGATACATCGACATGTTCTTGAGGGTTGATAGTAGTGAGGAAGTTACCGAATGCACCACAGAGATCACGAGTGGCTTTGATGAGATCATCACGTCTTAAAGAGAGAATCGATAATCATCATGATATGATATTGAGATGGATGGATAGGCATCATCGACTATTTATATCCCCTACTCTATCATCTTTCATCCACATTTTATTAGTTTCATTGAAAAACGTGCTAATTGCTTTCTTCAGATTAGCCTTTTGAATCCAATAATATAATGTATCGGCATATTTGACTAAAATTTTCATCCAGTTGGTTTTGTGTTTTAACGACACATCGTTAGTTCACGAATGATATGACTACATGTTTAGAAACAATCCTTCGACTGATGTTTCGCTTTATCTTCATTTATGTCAACTCTCCACTTACTTTTCAGGCATAAGTCCAGATAGATCTCTGACATCTCTTCCAACCTCAGGAATATTACTACCAATCGTTGCTACGGCTGTACCCACTCTGTCATCGTATTCCTCCTTCACTGCTGTCCATTGGACTACCTACAAGAGTTCAAAGATCAAACACAAGAGTTCAAAGATCAAGTCACAAAAGATCAAAGATCAATGAGTACCTGAGCAGTAGCAGCTCCCATGGCAGCAAGTCTCTCATTGACACGTTCCTTTCCATTCTCAATATCCTCTTCGATTCTGTAGAGATATCGATTAGCTACCGTATACCATGACTACAGTAATCCTTATCTACCGTACCTTCTAGCAGCAGCATCATCAGGGAATCGAGGAAGGACAATCTCAGGCTCCTTCTCGAGTTCATCTTCAGCCTCTTCCACAGCACGAATCGTAGCTTCGATGGTTCCTACAACGAATAGAGGACAGACATATAGGATACTGCAACTGATATCGATCAATCGATATATCTACCGTACCAATGAGTGCTCTCTGTGCTCTCTCCCTGGGTCCATCATCGATACGAGCACGTTGACTCTGAAATCATCATTATCTCAATTCATTCAATTTCTCAAATTGCAATCACTAGTTGGATTCATGTTTCATCATTCCTTAACATCGTAGCCTGTATATTATTCATGTTTCATCAGAAAATTCAGTTTCAATAGTACTGCTCTTACTCTTTCTCCACAGCACGAATCGTAGCAACTACATATTCGATTACAGTAATCATGTCCATTTCAATCTCTATCCTCTATCCACCCCCCCCCGTCTGTGTATGCATCCTCTTCCTCTTCCTCCCTCTATATCATCGTCTCTTCTTTCACTCGACCAATTTAGGATGGATGTCCATGTCTCGTATTCTCCCTTCCTCCTCCATCTTACATCTAACAAACAGACAGAGACAGAGATATAAACCTCATTTCCTCTGGTTGTCGACCCACCATCGACCTCATCCTAACCATAGACTACGACCAATTGGAGAGATTCACTATACTATTCCCCAATTAGAATAGAATAGACAATTCAATCTATCTATTGCCTCCAATATGATTGATGAAACGAACATCATCCATCTTCTTCCACGATAGAGCCTACTCTCCAATCTCATTCCACGACCGGCAATTCAATCTGGACACCTCGAATCTGTCATTTAGTATTCTTCCTTCTTCTATTCAATTTCTTCGTCGAATGGAAGAATAGATTGGAGGATCCAATTGGATATGCAGATATATTCATTCTCTTCTCCCTTCAGTCTTATCACAATTCTCCATCTTCCTTCTTCTTCCTCTATTCCTCCAGGGAGAGTTAGAGGGGAGGGGGGGGGGCTAAGAGATAGATTAAGAATAGAGTCTAATCCTTCCTTCAACTGAAGAATAGGACGACAGATTCTTGAGACATACACATGAAGGAGTAGAGGGAGACCATCCATTCACTTCTTCTTCTTCTTCTTCTCTTAGTAGTAAGGAAGGAATAGAATAGAAGAAGAAGGGCTTAGTCAGCCATGACTCTCTTTCCTTTCTCTTCCTTCCACATCGATTCTCATGATAGATGAGATACAAAGAAAGACAAGGAATCATCATTCGAAGTCTCTATCAATGTCAATCAGAGATCACCATGATATACTCAATGGGACTGCACATCATAGTTCATTCATAAGCCTCCATTCATATTGCATTACTTCAAATTAAACTTGTTCAAGTTCAACTATAATAAGTACATTCACATCCTTCATTTCATCGTCCTTCTCTCTCCATCTATTCAATCCTCTTTCTCTTCTTCTTCTCCCTTCAACCATTCTTTAGTGCTCTTTCACAAAGTAGACTTCAAGTATACGAAGAAAAGACGTCGACGACGAAAGAAGGCGAGGGGAAACTGCGAAAATTGCTTCAAATTTGTCAGTCGTAAACTACTTTACTTGCTCCCCATCTTATTACTCCTTCATCCCCCTTTCAACTTCTTATTTAATATGGAGAGAGAGACATACTTCATCATAAGTACTACTTCCAATGTACAGAGATTATGTGGTGTTACATTACACGTTTTGAAATGCACGCCGTGCGCACGGCGTGCATTTCAAAACGTGCAATGTAACACCACATTAGGGACTAAGTAAGAGATGTACTATACATCAAATCCTCATCTCTCATTTTGTCCGAATGAACATGATTGATCAAACTCAAATGTACTCTCCGTGGTTATCATTCAAATTCATTCATTCACAGTGGTAAATTCATTCACAGGTCATCTTCTTCAATTATTCTTTCGAAATGAACCCAACATTGATATACTGCATACAGATTTCAGCAATAAAATTACTGTAGCATTTCATCATGATCTTTGATCTCTCTCATCATAATATTTATCATCAGATGGACAGATCACTCTCTTCATATAGAATGGAAGAGTGTGTGTGAGAAAGAGGGGGAAGAGGGAAAGGAAAAGGAAGACAATTAGGGTACCATTCTATGACTGAATCTAGAATAAGAAGAGGATGTCTTACACCTGGCAACCATCTCCCCTTTCAATCTCCCTTTAGGTCCTCCCGTTTCCTATGTACTATACACACAATTGAGCTCGATTTGAGTAGATCGAGACATGAGGAAAGAGGGAGGAAAGGAGAGGGAGAGGGAGAGGGAGAGGGAGAGGGAGAGGAAGAGGAAGAGGGAGGAGGAGGAGGGATAATGGGACGTTTGTGGACAGCGCCATAGGGGCAATCGACGAAAGAGGAAGGAAGAGGAACAAGTGAAATGGAACTAAGACTATGATGATTATGATGAAGATGAAGAAGAGATGGGATATGATAATGTAGATGCCGTCATCTTCTCACATTCTCATGACGTCATTCTGTTCTTCTTCTAACCATCCATTACACACTTTTGAATGAGCTTCAACTATGATAATGAGGACTTGTATGAACTCTAGATAGTAATAACGGATTGAATAAATCCAACAATAGGACCAATAGGTCCACTTAATCCTTCTTATTCTTCTTCTTCTTCTATTCTATTCATTCTCTTTCATCTTCAACGAGAAGTGGAGAGAGAGAAGCTTTCACTATGAATACATTAAAGACGAAGAAGAAGTGGATAAGCTACAGTAATCCATCTATCAATCGATTAGTACTACCGTAATCAATATCTTCCTCTCGGGACCTACATCTGCTTTCTTCGTCTTCTTCTACTCTAATAGTCGTTCAATTGAGCATGATTCTCCTCTTCTTCTTGTCCTCTCTAATCGAGATAGAAAGGAGGACTCATTCTCTCCCTCTCCCTCTCCCTCTCCTCTCTCCCTCTCCCTCTCCCTCTCCTCTCTCCCTCTCCCTCTCCCTCTCCTCTCTCCCTCTTCTTCCGCTTACACAATTGTGATGGGGGCCTTCGTAAAGTACGAAGAAGAAGAAGAAGATGATGATGTGAAAGAAGAGAAAAGTGAACACAATAGTAAGAGCAGGGACTACGGGGACAGATATGCACTACCGTAATCTTCGTTCTCTCATTGTACTTCAATCAATAATCTGTTACCGTAATACAGACTGGAGTAGAACCAATCGATATGATATCATATCACATCACATGGATATCTATCTATTTAGGTAGTTATTCCCATGAAAAGTACACTTATGCAGGTCGTGAGAAATTGTATTCGTAGTCATAATCGTAATAGATTTGTATCTGTTTCGTGAGTCTCTCACCCTTTCTCTACCTCTATCATTCTCTATCTCTACCTCTTCTTATCATAAAATAAAGTACGATAGCGTAAGGATACAAGTACAACTAATATATCAAACTACTACAAACAGCGTTAACTCCGTCTACCTCTAAATTGAATCAATATACGTAACACTAATGCATAACTAGTAATAATTCTAAAACGATTATTATTAAATATAAACAAATGGATACCCTGGATACTTGTTGTGAGAGAATCTGTCCAGAGACTGCACCATATTGAGCTCCATTCAATCCTGAATATCGTTTATTAGAAGAAATTAATGAAAGAAAAGTGCACTTGAGTACATCGCTTCAACGTTGACAAAGCATCAATTATTGTTCATAAGAGGGGTTAGAATAAAAAAATTAACAAAACAAATGTGCTTCTGCCTTTTCATACACACTCTCTCGCTTGGTCAGAGTTTTCTCTGATATGTGTTTGATGGATGTGAATAATAAGTGCATCTTCCATAGAACCCCTCTTCTACAGTATCTACAACCCAATCAATAATCTCCCTCCCTTCTATCATACCATATCCAATAGGAGTAGCTCCAGCTGGTCGAAGTACTCCAGGAAGAGCAACATGTCCATCACGAGCATGAGTACCACCACCAATTTGACCATGTGAAACCTGGAATTAAATTTAATCAATCAATAATTAGAATATTATTCTTGAAAAAATCCTTAACATTGCCATAGAGGCAAAACTAGATTGCTCCAATTTTTAAGAAAAAAAAAGAATTCGAATCAATCTGGATTCACATTCATCCTTTAAAATATTTTTAAAAAAATATTAAGTAAACATTTTTTAATATTTAAATAATTAATAATAATAATAATAATAATGGCTTACAAGAGTGGCTCTAGCAGGTGCGACAATATCCTCCAACATAGTACTTCCTTCATCTCCTTCTATTCCCAAATGATCTCGAATCTGTTTCTTCTTTAGAATGATATCAATGTATCCACCTGCACAATTAATTAAACTTTTAAAAAAAGATTAAATTACAATAAAAATTAAACAATGTATTTTTCATACTAACAATTAACAATCGTCAGAATAATACACTAATGATCATTTATATCGAGCTCATAATAAAATAATAAATGATGAATAAAGTATAAGATATACCAATCAATTGAGCGATCTTCTCTCCATCAGCTGTCTGAACTGTATAGAAACCATCGGCGTAATCACCGAAGTCCTACAATTAATAATATTTCATTATTCAATTTTTTTTTCTTTTGGACATTTAAAAAAAAGAATGAGAACGTTTGTACAAAAGTGTAAATGCTACGGTACTTACCGTAGTACTACACATGTTTTATCAATAGAATAAGATTGTAAAATTACAAAATTTCAAATAAAATAGCTTAAATAATAAGACATATTAAATACAACAATACTACTATTATTACTATTAAATATATAATAAACGTACAAGAGTGAAACTCCTTGGTGTGGGTGCCCATTTCCTCACTTGTTCCAATGGCCATTCTTTCAATATTTCCTTTGTCTTCTCATCAACTCTCATTACTGATTCTTTATTCACTCCGAGAAGACGAGGAACCAATTTGTTCTTTCCCTTCAGTTTCTCTCAAAATAATATTAATCAATATTTTATTTCATAAAAAAAGTTTTATTCGAGATCAATTTCCATAAATATTCAAAGAAAAATTACATTCCACTGGGAAGGCAATACATTTTATATTATCTATCAAAGATGAGAAGCCGATTTTCTGTTTTCCGAAAATTTTATCGGAAAATTCGGATTTTCCGACAATATTTTTTCCGAGCACCCTGTTATAAATCATCTTAAATTTGTTTCAAAAATACGTTACATGATAAATGCCGGCCGACTCATACAAAGAATTCATTCAAATACCCGAAAGTTTGTCTTTTTGCACAAATATATGGCTTTTATGTTGAATGTTTGTCATCAGCTACAACAAAAAAATGACAAAAAGAAATTACCTTTATTTTTAAAATACGAATAAATTAAATTAAATTTAAAAATTACCTTTAACAAGGAAGAAAGTGACTCCATAAGTGTGAAGTCCCTTGCATAGATGGACATACTTTGACTTGGCATCCAATTCTCCCGTTCCCACCAATTCACGATACAACTATATTAAGATATTATTATCATTTAATATTAATATAAATATTGACTACTTACCTGAACGACCTTCTTCTCATTCTCCTTATTCTTTGCATATTCTTTAGGAAGAACATCACGACCACTGAAATATACTAAATCAATTAATTGGAATTAATTATGTGGTGTTAAAATTTTGGAAAAGTAGATGGAAAAGTAAAAAATAGTGTTAATTTTGTGACAGTAAAAGTAGGTGGAAAAGTAGTTTAGCTTGGTAATTTCACTGTAAAAGTTAATTATGAAGTATGCTACTTCTCCAATTACTTTTACAATTACAAAATTAACACTACTTTTCACTTTTACATCTTTCCGAGATTTTAACACCGCATTAATTAATCAATTAATTAAATATTGGATATATTTGGTACCACTTTAGCAAATATCAAATTTCTAAGGTGGTGTTACATTTTCAAAGCGTGCGCACGCCGTAACCCCCTCCGCCGCGTCTCCGTCGTTACGGCGTGCACACGTTTTGAAAAATGTAACACCGCCTAATTGTAAGAAAAAAGAGAGAAATGAGAAACATTAAAAAATACGAAATGCTTGTTGTTTCCGTGTTTCACCATCTTTCTTTTAACACAATATCCATTCAAAGTTGATGTAGATGGGTTAAATTTTTCAAAACAAATAAATATGACTTACTCAACATAGAACTTTGGTTTATTCTCAGGGAAATCTCCATATTGAATCTGACATTGAAGTGCACCCAATTGAGTTGCCGTCTCTTTACTCACAGGATGATGTGACTGAAATAATTAATCAATAATCCTCTCACTACCGTAATCCCCCATCTGATGTTCACTCACTTGAAGGATTTCATTTTTGCATTGTACATAGAGTAGATTCAATTGAACAGGATCACGAGAATCGACGTTTGTATCAGAGAAATAGAACTTCCTCCTGTAATCATACTCTAGTTATACTTATTCATTCATTCATTCAACTTAAATCAATAATAAGAACAACATCAATCATAATTCTCATCGTTCTTTTTTCACCCGACAATCGACACTTATCGTATTCATCGATCTTTGCACAAAACATTCAATATCTTTTAGAAAAACCTTTTCCTAGATTTAACTGTAATCTATCCACTGCAATTTTGTTTAATCGTTCAACGAAAATGTGGGAATTCAACCCGTCAAATTCTAGTTTCTTTGTTAATTTATCCAATGGGGGAAGAAGGAATAATGATAGCATGTGTAATTTTGTTGAGCATTCATATCAAAGTACGCGAAAAATAATTTTCGATAAATCGTGAATTTCCGTGAAATTTTATGAATGTTAAAAAAAATTAAAACAAAACATTTATTTTTTCGTGTTATTCATCTGCTAATTTCCACGAATCGATAAAATGGACAAATTTTGGTGAATCGTGTATAGAAAGAATGATTGATACCTCAATAGAAGTGTTTCATCTTCAGTTATTCCTTGTTCTCTCAAAGTCTTTCCATGATCTACCCAATTCAGATCCTCATCTGTCTGTAGCTTCTGTCTATAATCAATCAATATTTCATCTTTGATCTCTCATTACCCATATCTACCGTACCTTAGCTGTTCCATATTCTTCTCTTTTCTTCTACCAAGTGTGCCTGAGAGGGGAATCTTCTCACCTCTACTGGTTCCTGAAAAATCGAATATTAAGTTAAATAAATAAATAATTTAAATATTTTCTATCACACTATTATATAAAATTCTATGACACATGTATATAGATAAAGATAAATGAGCGTTCGACCGTTTTATCTACATCGTAATCAACACAAAATCAACGGACAACAAATTTATAAATAGAAAACACAGTTTACATACCGTATCCATCACTATTCTTGACTCTCTCTGCTCTCAGATCCGCCATACTACGGCCATTCTGATCATTGGATTCACGTACCTAAAAGATCAAAGATCACTATACCGTAATCAGAAATTCAATAAATTCTGCGTGTGATTCGTTTGCCAATTATTTATGAACAAATACATAAAACATATTTTACGTAATTCAGTTAAATTGAACGTAATCATAATCAAATGAATAGTGGAGAGTAAACAAACCAGTGAGTATTCTTCCTTATTGGCAATTCCAATCTTTCCACACACATTCAACATAAGATCTCCTACAGGAAGACTTTCATCAACGGGGATTGTCTTCACTGCTCCATCTAACATACGAACACGAAGCATACGAATCTTACGACGATACTCTACACTATCCTACAATCACAACATCATCATTAGAATGAAGTCAGATCTTTACGTGGTCTAATATAATAATTATATGGAATCTCATAATCAGAGAAGAGTTGAATCAATGATGTTCCACATTCATAAAAATGAAACAATGATGAAACCTGATATCACCAGGATCTCATACCATATTTTGAACTCTCATAGAACTAGTACAGAGATGCATCATGAAGCGCGGATAAAGTGCGATAGGTTGTTGTCAATTTTTAGATCAATATGAGTTACTAGTTACTAATCAATAAAAGTTAATCTAATTTTTATGTAACATCTCCATCCATAGAAAGATCACGAAGCTAATATCAATTATCTAATAAATACAACGGTAAAGAGAGTAGCAACACATTGAGCAGCTATGTAAGTCTTATAAACAAATAATGAAACATGTAATGAGCAGGTTGCTTCGCAATCAACTGATAAAAAGAACTAAAAATTAGGAAATAGTACCTGATTTCTCAATAGATAATGTTCAAGAGGTCTTCCATTCTCCATCCATGCACATCGAGTTGGATCATCCTCCACTCGGAATAAACCATATTCAGCATCTATAAGAGAATGAGATGAGATGAAGACATGTGAACTATTAATACAACATTTAAACTATATATAGAATGGGAATCATCATTGCTAATCTCGATAAAGTGATGAAGACCAAGTGAAACACGAAATCGGTTGGTCAAAGTCACACCTCGAGCTTATTTTACTCTCCGCTCTGGCACACGCTCTCTTCTAAACAAAGAAAGCAAGAGAGCATTACCAAAGGCCGTATCCATGAACGTTGGCAAACCGTTTGCCGGCAAACGTGACGTCACAAGCGTAGGCGGAGGCGTTTGCCAGAGATCCTCCCCCTACGCTTGTGACGTCACGTTTGCCGGCAAACGGTTTGCCAACGTTCATGGATACGGCCTCAGAACGGAGAGTTTCAAATCAGCTCGGGATGTGTCTATAAAGTCGATTTGAACTCATAATCAGGCTAGAATAATATGAAAGAGTATGGTAGTGAGAACATTTCCAATAATTCCTTCACAATCATTTTCTGATCGAACTACCCTCTATTACAACCGTGAACATCATAGACATTTATCAAATCTGTGACACATAATATATCTCACACTTCATCTACACTTACGCGGTTTAATATAAATCTTGATACTTTAAACCTTTTCATAACTCTATTCCAAAATAGATATTGAAGAAGATAGATAAAGATATATATGAACATACGATTGGTATCATTGAGTCCCATCTTCTCTCGGATGATCTTACACGCGTCAAACACTAACATCGATGGCTCAAACTGAAAACACAATAATATAATTGAGAATACCAATTTAAATCATAACAACTCCAACAGCCAAAAGCAACGATGAACATCAATTTGAACATGAACATCAATTTTATCAGAAACATTGAATCACCCAGTATAATATTCGACAGAGCCCAACCAGATCGTTTGCGTAATGTGATGTCTGCTCTCATATATTACTCATAACACAAAATCATCAGGGCTTCCCTTATACAGAAAGAACCCAATCAATCAATAATCGTAAACCTCTGATCTACCGTACCTGCATGGTCTTCTTCGCTCCTCTCTCCGATGAGAGGACATTTAGTGTTATGACGCCCATTGTGGGCAACTGAAATAGGAAAAATCAATCAATAATCAATCGTTATACAAGAAAATCAATGATCATGTATTAATCAGTTGCAGTATTAACACTAGTGGAGCGCTGTAGACAACAAATGATTGGGATCAATTGAATAATTGTTGTTATGGAGGGAGAAGAGATAGAGAATGGATAGGGAGGAGAGTCATACAATGAGAGAGGAAGAAGAAGAAGAAGCTGCAAGATAATCATCGGAGATTAATCAATCAATCGATATTCAGAGATTGAAAGATCGTCAAGAACATCGTCTCTATCTACATCGTATTATGACTCAACAGCATATCGCTGTTATAAATAATTAAAACACTCTCGATAGATCGATAAATGACATTTGAAAAGAATGAGCGGCATATCTATATCTATCGAGATAGATGGATGAACTTTAGATTGGAGAATGATGAGTAAGAAATGAGAAGAAGAAGAAGGCGAAAGAAGATGACACAATCAATGAATGAATCAGTAGAAGAAAGAAGAATGAAGAGAATTAGACATCTGCAGAGTAGATATCATAAGAAGAAAGAGAAGAATCACTGCCATGTGAATCGAGGTTCCGCACTTGTCTTAAGGTATCCATGACTGATATCCTTTCATTAGAGCCAGGATCATAATAGGAATAGTAAGAAGTATCAATTTATTTATTTATTGAATAGATGCTAATATTGATTGATGATAGTGAAGAGAGAGAGAAAGAGAGAGAAGGAGATGAAGCAGTCACTGCTGTCTGTGTTACATCGGATACGATGGACAAGGCAGGCTTAGATGCGGAGGAGAGAGAAGGGAGAGGGAGAGGGAGAGGAAGAGGGAGAGGGAGGGAGAGGAAGAGGGAGAGGAAGAGGGAGAGTGAGAAGGAGAGGAAGAGGGAGAAGGAGAGGAAGAGGGAGAAGGAGAGGAGAAGAAGAGGGAGAGGGAGAGAGGGAGAGGGAGAGAAGGAGAGGGAGGAAGAATGTAGATCGGGATATAAAGAACAGATATAATCAGTGAGTGTTTAGATGATAGAAGGATATTCATTCTAAAAAAAATGACAAAGAAGGAGAAATGAAATATGATATGAACATGTATATGAAGCATATAGTTGATGAATGAGAAGATAGAAGAATAGAAATATGGAATATCAATCCATATTACAGAATTTGAAAGAGCTTCAGCAACTTAATCAATCAATCAAGCAATAATTACTGTAGACCAAATGAATAATCAACTAATCAATCAATAATCAAAGCATCGAAAGTAATAGAGATTATAGAATGATTGGAAAATTAGAAAAGACATGAAAGACAACAAAAGAGACGATGATAGAGATAGATAGAAGTAGGAGTCCGCCTACGTTCATTCTACCTCTACCTCTTCCTCTCTCTCCTTCTCCCTCTCCCTCTCCTTCTCTCTCTCCCTCTAGCCCTACCTCTACCTCTCCCTCTCCTTCTCTCCTCTCTTCCCCTCTCCTTCTCCCCTCTCCCTCTCCCTCTTCTCCACCTTACACTGCTCATCTGAGTCGTCAGTGAAGGGTCTTCTTCTTCTCTAGATCAGTCTTTCACATCTCTCATAGACAGATAGAAGCATAAGTACTCAAAGGGACTTCCATATCCATACTAAATATAATAATTACTAATCAATCTTCACTTCATCAATTCCTCATGGATATGAATTCCGATAACAAAATAAGAAAAGACAACTGATCAATATGTGAAACAAGTCGTTATCCAAAGATAGTTAGGAAACATTCAACCTCAAGTATCAGGTAATTTCATATCTTATTACTTCCCCATTTACTTCCCAATTTCTTCAATATTTTCATTCCATCACATTTACACTATCTAGTCATCCATACTATATCTCAATCAATTCAAAGCTATTTGCGAGACTACACACAATCATCCGAATCATATACATGTGGAGGATCAATATCATATCACTCATAGAAAACACTATCTGAGAGAATTCAACAACTGGAATATTTCTTGGTATCGATGAAAAATGATTTTTTCTGTCTTATGTATGATAATTACAGGCTCAATGAGTGTAGTTCACTGGTACTTGGAAATTGCTTCCAATTGAAAATTCGCTTCAGGGGGTGACCACACAACGATTTGGCGCCTTTTCCTAAAAAGTTTATTTCGAATCCAATCGATTCGGGAGTGGATGCAATCGACTCCTTGCCTAATTCTAAGAAACTATTGTCGAGGAGAGTTTTTTGATCAACGGTCATCGAAGGCTGGAATCAGGAAATTTCGAAAAAAAATTCACATTAAATTAATTCTCACTATTTTCCCATGGAGAAAGTAAATTTTTTATTTGCTCAATCGCTTCTACATATCATAACACATCTTCAGTTTAAAAAGTGTAATTTATAAAAAATGGGAAATTTATGCGCGAATCAATTTTGTTCGTTGAACTTAATTGTGGTGAGGATTGGCGACTTTTCATAAAAAGTTTATTTCGAATCTAATCGATTCGGGAGTGGGCGCATTCGAATCCTTGACTAATTCTAAAAAACTATTGCTGAGGAGAGTTTTTCGATCAACGTTCAACGAACGCTGGAATTGGTAATTTTCGAAAAAAATGTTTACATTAAATTAATTCTCACTATTTTCACATGGCGAATGTAAACTTTTTATTTGCTCAATCGCTGCTACATATCATAAGCGCGTATACGAATAAGTAAATAGAATAAAAATTACATCACAATGATGATTAGAATAGTGAACAACACTGCCCAACTACAGCTACACTCCGAACCACCGGATGAACAGTCAAATACTCGTGTCATTGCGTTGAAATACGCACGAAACAAGCAGAAAAGCGACAAAAAATCGATTAGGAAATCTCGCCTTCTTGCCCTTACCGTAATTCCTCACCATAATTCATACAACAACGACAAAATTGATTCGAACACAAATTTATATTTTTTTATAAATTACACTTTTTTAACTGAAGATGTGTTATGATATGTAGCAGCGATTGAGCAGATAAAAAGTTTACATTCGCCATGGGAAAACTGTGAGAATTAATTTAATGTAAACATTTTTTTTCGAAAATTACCAATTCCAGCGTTCGTTGACCGTTGATCGAAAAACTCTCCTCAGCAATAGTTTCTTAGAATTAGTCAAGGATTCGAATGCGCCCACTCCCGAATCGATTAGATTCGAAATAAACTTTTTATGAAAAGTCGCCAATCCTCACCACAATTAAGTTCAACGAACAAAATTGATTCGCGCATAAATTTCCCATTTTTTATAAATTACACTTTTTAAACTGAAGATGTGTTATGATATGTAGAAGCGATTGAGCAAATAAAAAATTTACTTTCTCCATGGGAAAATAGTGAGAATTAATTTAATGTGAATTTTTTTTCGAAATTTCCTGATTCCAGCCTTCGTTGACCGTTGATCAAAAAACTCTCCTCGACAATAGTTTCTTAGAATTAGGCAAGGAGTCGATTGCATCCACTCCCGAATCGATTGGATTCGAAATAAACTTTTTAGGAAAAGGCGCCAAATCGTTGTGTGGTCACCCCCTGAAGCGAATTTTCAATTGGAAGCAATTTCCAAGTACCAGTGAACTACACTCATTGAGCTTGTAATTATCATACATAAAACAGAAAATTCTATTTTTCGGCGATACCGCACCTATGTCGATTTTCTAAGATACCGTGTTATAGAATCTATCATTTATTCTTTTCATTATCTATCTGTAGTGACTTGTCACTACTTTCAAAGACCAAACTTCATATCCTAATTTGCATATTATAATAGATGCACCCAACAACAGACTTACTGACACCAGACACTGTTGAATTAGCATATTCATATGCAAATTGTGGTGGCGCGTATAAATAGCCATCACAGCATCATAACTTCAGTTCAGTTCATTCTTTTCGAATTGTCAACTCAGGCTATCAGCCCTCTTCTTTCCCAGGCATCAGTCCTTTCATTCATTCATTAGTTCAGTTCACTTTCTTTCGAATTGTCAACTCCGGCTATCAGCCGTCTTCTTTCTCAGGCACCACAAGCCTTTCATTCATTCATTCATTCATTGGTTGTGTATCACCAACCAATTCAATTCTTATCTGCCGTATCACGGCTTCAATCTCACTGTCGTATCACGGCCTCAAATCTCTTCTGTCGTCATCACGACTTCATCCCATCGGCATTCAAGCTCTCTTCGTACAACATCTACAGGCATTCTCGCCTCCTTCTCGTCGTCAACAACCATCCTTCGCCTACACTTAGTTCCCGTATTAATTGTAACTATTCCTAATAAATATTATTGATTTATATCAATCTCTTTGTCTCCACACTATCATTGTACCAAAATAAAGGGCAAGGGTAGTTTCTCCTCCGTGTTAACCATTTTCAACAGCGCTTCCGTCGGAAGTCGTTATATGGTGCATTGGTCAAATTATTCAAGACCCGCGTGGCAGCAATCATTCAATTCAATATCAAATTAATTATTCAGTTCAATTCTATTCAAATTCATTCCATATTCAATTCCTTCTATCAATTCAATTCACTCTACATATTTCATCATGAGTGAACAAGACCAAACCAATCAATCACGGGTAAGCATCGTGAAGTCAATTCATGAACTAACTCAGAGTATTCCTCGTTTAGTAGTTCGAATGAACGAGATTGAGACTTATGAAGAGTTCAAACCTCTTTATACAGAAGCTAATCTAGCAATTTCCAAACTCAATCAACTACTCAATGAGTTCAATTCTGTGTCAAACATCACATATTCACCATCAAAACAGATGGAACAAGATGTGAACAGTCTTGTCAAATTATCAATTGATCAATTTCAAGACTCTATTAGAATGGGTCACGAATCAATATTGTTCGCTAAACAACTAAAATGCTCTCATCTCAATATTGACCCTGATGAAACCGTACCGTTCAGTAATAGTCAATCTTCCCTCCCTCTATTTTCTTCAATGAATATTCGTCTATTCGATGGATCAGACGAATCACAATATCAATCGTCCACCACTCTATTCAATATTACTCATGAAAAGGAGCCTGATTCAAATAATCCCTTCTTCAATTCAAATCCAAGTCAATCTCTTCCCATGAATGATGAACCAAAGTATATTATCACGAATTGTGAGCAACTTCAGTCATGTGACCTCGGACCTATCATTAGTGATTCATCTCTATCTGTGAACAAAACTGATCAGTCCATCAATTCTAATATTGATACAATCACAGATCATCAAACTCATGATAATCATCAATCATTCCGTCAAGAGGCAGAAAATCGTGTTGAATTAGTTCCATTAGCCAATGTTGATTCCATGACAGAATCTCAATCTCGTCTACGAGACGATACAATCATAGAGAATCATTTCATGTACACCATGCAGAATACTGGTCAAGAGTACATCTGTCACATTGACCAATCTCCAACTATCAATCCTGTTATTGATATATCAGAGACTCCATCAAATCATCGCCTTATCAAGAAAGGTGTGATAAGATTTGATAAGAAGAGATCAGCTACTGTCAAACTAGATAAGGCTACATATCCTCGTGAATTCAAAGATCAAACTCTAGCTCGATTACTTGCACTAGAAACTCATAATAATCTCTATCATTCTGTTCTTCATATCAATGAACTCTCAAAGTCACACAAATCATTATTATATCAACATACCCTCTCCGCTTCTGTTTCGTTCAGGCGGGAGGAAAGTCATTCTTCCTTTCATGTAAAGAAACAATATTCCGTTACTCTATTAATTCAATCATTATTATCAATTCTGATTCACAATTTTGTTCATTCTCGAGTCAATATCAGATGTGATATTGCCAATTTCAATCATGCCAACATCACCCATCTCTCAATCATTTCGCCTTAGGCCTAATTACCAAAATTTCCCTAACAATAAGCCCCCATTTCTTCTTTCTACGCCCGGAGTGTAGTGACTTGTCACTACTTTCAAAGACCAAACTTCATATCCTAATTTGCATATTATAATAGATGCACCCAACAACAGACTTACTGACACCAGACACTGTTGAATTAGCATATTCATATGCAAATTGTGGTGGCGCGTATAAATAGCCATCACAGCATCATAACTTCAGTTCAGTTCATTCTTTTCGAATTGTCAACTCCGGCTATCAGCCCTCTTCTTTCCCAGGCATCAGTCCTTTCATTCATTCATTAGTTCAGTTCACTTTCTTTCGAATTGTCAACTCCGGCTATCAGCCGTCTTCTTTCTCAGGCACCACAAGCCTTTCATTCATTCATTCATTCATTGGTTGTGTATCACCAACCAATTCAATTCTTATCTGCCGTATCACGGCTTCAATCTCACTGTCGTATCACGGCCTCAAATCTCTTCTGTCGTCATCACGACTTCATCCCATCGGCATTCAAGCTCTCTTCGTACAACATCTACAGGCATTCTCGCCTCCTTCTCGTCGTCAACAACCATCCTTCGCCTACACTTAGTTCCCGTATTAATTGTAACTATTCCTAATAAATATTATTGATTTATATCAATCTCTTTGTCTCCACACTATCATTGTACCAAAATAAAGGGCAAGGGTAGTTTCTCCTCCGTGTTAACCATTTTCAACAGCGCTTCCGTCGGAAGTCGTTATACTATCAAATCTTCGTCGAGTACACAATCATACATTGCCATACCCTCGCAGTGCGAGGATTGACCCACTATATAAGGGCCATTTTAGGCCACTTGATAAAAAAGGAAGCTAAAAATGACGATTTTTAAGCGAAAATAACGAATTTTATGTATCCGCCCACCCTCTCTGGGAAACCGACTCCCGAAATAGTCACCGAAAAAAGCTAGATAGTGGCTAGATTGTAAAAAATCACAGAAAAGCTACTTGATTAAAGCTAGATAGCCGCTAGGCTAGAAAAACATCCAGGAAAAAGCTAGATAGCCGCTAGATACACATATCCGCTAGATTTTCTCCCCGAAAAGCGCTAGATCCAGCTCTCGCGCGTTGCGTACGCGCAGCGTGTCGTTGAATTAATTTTTTAGGCCTAAAATTTACGGTTTTAATTCTTGTTTTCGTGACTTTTTTTGTTAATTTGTTCAACGACCTCATCGTACACTCTCGTATACTTCACCTCCTGCTAATCTCGCCCCTATTCATTACCGGCAAGAAGTTATCACTTTATTTATGTGCCAATTCTAATTAGTTTTGCGATCTCTTTCATTTTTAGCTCTTGTTTTTCATTTTTTGGTACTGTTCAGCTATGTATGTGACGCATATCCTGAGGAAGATGATGATTTTGAAGATGTAGATGGAGATGAACATGCAAATGAAGAGGAATTGGAGATTGTTAACGATTATCCTTCTGAACAACTCCAAGTGCCAGGTATAAAGTGATTTCACTTGTCGTATTACATTACAGTCCCGCAGAATTACCGCTTTAACAGGCGTCACGCCACGTCACGCGACGTGACGCCTAGATCTCCATGCAGTTTTGTGTTCAACTGTAAGTGTTTTAGGTGTCTCAAATACGTTTTTGATAAGCTATTCGGTCGTATGCATATAATGCACATGAGAAAAGAATAGAAAATTAATTTTAAATTGATGAAAATCAATTTTAAAAATATGGCACGGCAATACCGTTTTGTGGTGTTATACCGTAATTCTTCATTTTCCCAATCGATAATTGAGAATTTCGGTATTATCGGTATATACACCACACCACTGAATTGCCGTGCCATATTTTAAAAATTAATTTTCATTAATTTAAAAATATTTTTCTATTCTTTTCTCATGTCACAGTATTCTGGTCCAAGCCATTTTTCTTCGAAAGCAAGACAAAGGAGAGACCATTGTATTCGAGAGAGTTTGTATGTTGAGCGGTCGTTCTTGCTTTGAAAGTCATGAGAACGCTGTGATGTGCATTACATGCATATGACCGAATAGCTTATCAAAAACGTATTTGAGACACCTAAAACACTTACAGTTGAGCACAAAACTGCATGGCGATCAAGGCGTCACGTCGCGTGACGTGGCTTGACGCCTGTTAAAGCGGCGATTCTGCGGGACTGTATATTGAATCAAAACAACTTTATCAGCCAATTGGGATGTTATGTCATCTGGGTCGCTATTAGGGTTCTCCAATGAGTCCGATCGAGTCTTGCAAGATCAAGATCGCGCGATCGATCGCTGGTCCTATTTTCATGCAACTTCCAAGACACGATCGGACTTGTCGTATTACTCTGATTTATTTAAATTATTTTCTAAAACAATTGTTCTAGATGCCTATGAAGATTCGATGTTGCTATACTCCTCAGTAATATTATATAAATTTGATGTATCTTTGGAGAGCTTTTGGCCTGAAAATGAAGAGGAACTATCTCGCGGAGTTGTCTCCAGGTGAGCAAGCAATACAAACAAATCATTCATGCAGTGATTCAACCACGCACTACAGCGAGAACTTTGTATTTAGTTAAGAGACAACGAAAACATTCTTTCCTTTATTACTTTTAATTATTCAATCCTTTGTTTTCAGATATGTCAAAGGAATATGCTACAATGGTGGAGTTGCTCGTCAGACTATATGCCGATCGCGCCATAATGAAATTGATTATTATCTTACATGTTTTATTGACGTGAATGTTACTCCAACGTCATGTTTATTGTTAAAATTTAATTGTTTCATATGTTTCCTAACTGCGAATTATTGATGTTAATTACAGATCTGAATAAACTATGTTTGTAATGTCTCACGAGTTAGATTTACGTAAAAAAAACGAGGGAAAAGTCAGAAATCAGTTTGCGATAGCGAAATCACCTGAGATTACGGTAGTCCCGGAAAAAGCTAGATTTTCTCCCACATAGCCGCACGCTAGATTTTCTCCCCGAAACACTCCCACATATTCTCCGTATAGGCACTATCTAGCTTTTTTCTGTGACTTTTCATGGAGTCAGTGTCTCAGAGCTATTTCGAGAATTGACCCACTATATAAAAATAGGCGGCGAGGGTACCGAAAATGTATGGTACACAATAGTTCTGCTTAATCCAATACATTTATTATCCTTCTAATACTATTCTCCAACTCTTCTCCATCTCTTATATTCCTCCCTTGAGTGACCAACAGAGACCGATTCAAATGAAAGACAGACACATTTCGCTTCATTTGGTCTCTCTCTCTCTCTCTAGATAAAAGAAACTAAGCCCTCCCCCTCCATTCCATTCCACATCTCTCACCCATCACAATTAAGGTGTGAATGATAAAAGTTGAATCAACAAGAGAAATAAGATTGACTATTGATGAATTAACTGTGTAATATCCGCTTCAACCTTATACTTACAAGGGAACTCTTGGAACTTAAGTTGGCCATATGAGCTGGCAATAGCATGACTAGAATCACCTATTTATGCTGAAAACGAAGTCGTTGGAACGCGTCGCCCAATCGAGCTGAGCTTCGAGAAAATCGATATTGAAATTTGGGGGGTCGATTTGAAAATTCGCGAGGTCCCCTACACAAGCAATCCGGATGGGTTCAAGTACTGATCCATCATCCACCCAAACATCGGCTTGTGTGGTGTAGTGGATAAGATCATACATTTTCGGTACCCTCGTCGTCTATCTTTATATAGTGGGTCAATTCTCGAAATAGGGTGGGTTGATTCACAAAATTCGTTATTTTCGCATAAAAATCGTCATTTTTAGCTTCATTTTCTTATCAAGTGGCCTAAAATGGGCCTTATATAGTGGGTCAATCCTCGCACTGCGAGGGTATGGCAATGTATGGATAAGATGTCTGCGTTTACTTTTGACTGTCAGGGGTTCGATCCCCCCTGCAGTTATTTTCTTTTGCTGATTTGTTTATTATCAAGATCAAACGTTCAAGCTTGTTTGTCAGTGTAGATCACTATCGATCGACTTAATTCACTCATTGATTCATGCTCGCGCGCTCTTGTGTGACGTTAAAGATATTTGTGCTTCCAATTCAACATCTGTCATGACTATAACACCTTCAATCGTCGTTGCCCTCCTCGCTGAAGTCTACCCTCCTTCGTCGGATCTTTCTGACGTCAATCGAGAAGATCGGAAGCTAGCTCAAGCCTTCATCTCCAAGCTGCGAGCTGCAGAGGAGGACCAGATGTTCTTCGACGAGGATAGTCATGACAGATGTTGAATTGGAAGCACAAATATCTTTAACGTCACACAAGAGCACGCGAGCATGAATCAATGAGTGAATTAAGTCGATCGATAGTGATCTACACTGACAAACAAGCTTGAACGTTTGATCTTGATAATAAACAAATCAGCAAAAGAAAATAACTGCAGGGGGGATCGAACCCCTGACAGTCAAAAGTAAACGCAGACATCTTATCCACTACACCACACAAGCCGATGTTTGGGTGGATGATGGATCAGTACTTGAACCCATCCGGATTGCTTGTGTAGGGGACCTCGCGAATTTTCAAATCGACCCCCCAAATTTCAATATCGATTTTCTCGAAGCTCAGCTCGATTGGGCGACGCGTTCCAACGACTTCGTTTTCAGCATAAATAGGTGATTCTAGTCATGCTATTGCCAGCTCATATGGCCAACTTAAGTTCCAAGAGTTCCCTTGTTAGATGGAAAAGGATAAAGAAAGAAGTAGCATAAAATAAGAGTGTGGAGGACAGTAAAAGTGAGATCAATCAAATAATGCATGAACGGAAAAGAAGAGGAAGGAGAAACAGTGAGAGAGAAAGATATTAACAGAATACATTACAAGTAGATAAATATAATTGGAAATAATTGACGAAGGATGAAGATGGAGAAATAGAATCAATCTTCTGATATATGGATCATTCAACCATTGAAAAGTAAACTTTCCGACAGTACTATCAGTCATCTATGAAACAAGAATATGAGTGGATCAAATTTGCATGAAGGAATAATAATAATAATAATAATAATAATAATAATAATAATAATAATAATAATAATAATAATAATAATAATAATAATAATAATAATAATAATAATAATAATAATAATAATAATATAACAATACTGGAAATTGATTCATCCATTCCAATATTAGAAGTGTTATTGTAATGAAACTAATCAAATTAGATTGATATGGAATCATTACCCGAGGCACCATTATCGACCAAACCGCACAAAGACTGTTAACGAACTTACGAAACGCTAAAGAACCAGGTGTAACCAAAGAAGGATGGTGTGAAGAAAATGAAAGTGATCAAAGCAGAAACATCTAAAGTGAGTCGGAGAGTCTACGGATTATAACAGAAATACGAACAGTGATGATCATCGCAGCTGATAGGAGAGAGGGAGAGAAGGAGAAGGAGAGGGAGAGGGAGAGGGAGGAAAAGGAGAGAGAGGAAAATGAGACTTCTCCCTTTCTCTACACTCTGTTCTCTTTTGCAGTCCTCTCTTCTCTTCTCTATTCTCACTCATCAAACAAAGCCCTCACACGGGAAAAGCTAAGACGATAGAGTGACCAGAGAGGGAAGGAGATAGAAGAGATTTAGAGATGATAGAGGAATGAGAGATTGTCAAGTATATGGAGGGAGAGGGAGAGGGAGAAGGCGAGAGAGAGGGAGAGAAAATGGACGATAAACTATACGTGATTGTATGTTACACTGGTGTCGTCCATTACACGATCTAATGATCACATTGAATACAAGGAAAAGAAGATGAATGAAAGAGTGAACATATATGATACTTGAACAAATCTCCACTATTACAATCACAATGAATAGATAGAATGAATATGAGAGATGAGATGAACAAATGAAGGATGTAGCATATACTAGTTAGATTCTCGTTTCACTAATCCTTCATACCCATGATGTGTGTGATTAATGATTAATGATACATGATAATTAATGATATATGAAATGAAGTAAATGGAAGATGAACTCATAATCAGAATAAAGACAATAAAGGAGGAGAATAGTGTATTCGGATTGATTACAAGATGAAGATGGATCAATTAAAGAATCTCAATAAACAATTATGATACGGAATACGGAGAAGGAGATGGAATAGATAAATAGATGAAGACATTTAGTGAAACGAAGAAGAGGAAGGGAGGGGAACGATATATAACACGGTATCTTAGAAAATCGACATAGGTGCGGTATCGCCGAAAAATAGAATTTTCTGTTTTATGTATGATAATTACAAGCTCAATGAGTGTAGTTCACTGGTACTTGGAAATTGCTTCCAATTGAAAATTCGCTTCAGGGGGTGACCACACAACGATTTGGCGCCTTTTCCTAAAAAGTTTATTTCGAATCCAATCGATTCGGGAGTGGATGCAATCGACTCCTTGCCTAATTCTAAGAAACTATTGTCGAGGAGAGTTTTTTGATCAACGGTCAACGAAGGCTGGAATCAGGAAATTTCGAAAAAAAATTCACATTAAATTAATTCTCACTATTTTCCCATGGAGAAAGTAAATTTTTTATTTGCTCAATCGCTTCTACATATCATAACACATCTTCAGTTTAAAAAGTGTAATTTATAAAAAATGGGAAATTTATGCGCGAATCAATTTTGTTCGTTGAACTTAATTGTGGTGAGGATTGGCGACTTTTCATAAAAAGTTTATTTCGAATCTAATCGATTCGGGAGTGGGCGCATTCGAATCCTTGACTAATTCTAAGAAACTATTGCTGAGGAGAGTTTTTCGATCAACGGTCAACGAACGCTGGAATTGGTAATTTTCGAAAAAAAATGTTTACATTAAATTAATTCTCACAGTTTTCCCATGGCGAATGTAAACTTTTTATCTGCTCAATCGCTGCTACATATCATAACACATCTTCAGTTAAAAAAGTGTAATTTATAAAAAAATATAAATTTGTGTTCGAATCAATTTTGTCGTTGTTGTATGAATTATGGTGAGGAATTACGGTAAGGGCAAGAAGGCGAGATTTCCTAATCGATTTTTTGTCGCTTTTCTGCTTGTTTCGTGCGTATTTCAACGCAATGACACGAGTATTTGACTGTTCATCCGGTGGTTCGGAGTGTAGCTGTAGTTGGGCAGTGTTGTTCACTATTCTAATCATCATTGTGATGTAATTTTTATTCTATTTACTTATTCGTATACGCGCTTATGATATGTAGCAGCGATTGAGCAAATAAAAAGTTTACATTCGCCATGTGAAAATAGTGAGAATTAATTTAATGTAAACATTTTTTTCGAAAATTACCAATTCCAGCGTTCGTTGAACGTTGATCGAAAAACTCTCCTCAGCAATAGTTTTTTAGAATTAGTCAAGGATTCGAATGCGCCCACTCCCGAATCGATTAGATTCGAAATAAACTTTTTATGAAAAGTCGCCAATCCTCACCACAATTAAGTTCAACGAACAAAATTGATTCGCGCATAAATTTCCCATTTTTTATAAATTACACTTTTTAAACTGAAGATGTGTTATGATATGTAGAAGCGATTGAGCAAATAAAAAATTTACTTTCTCCATGGGAAAATAGTGAGAATTAATTTAATGTGAATTTTTTTTCGAAATTTCCTGATTCCAGCCTTCGATGACCGTTGATCAAAAAACTCTCCTCGACAATAGTTTCTTAGAATTAGGCAAGGAGTCGATTGCATCCACTCCCGAATCGATTGGATTCGAAATAAACTTTTTAGGAAAAGGCGCCAAATCGTTGTGTGGTCACCCCCTGAAGCGAATTTTCAATTGGAAGCAATTTCCAAGTACCAGTGAACTACACTCATTGAGCCTGTAATTATCATACATAAGACAGAAAAAATCATTTTTCATCGATACCAAGAAATATTCCAGTTGTTGAATTCTCTCAGATAGTGTTTTATATGACTCAACCACTCTCTCCCTCTCCCTCTCTCTCCCTCTCCCATTTCCTTCCAAAGATTCTGAATATGAGAGAGGGAGACACGGAGAGGAAGGCGCAACAATACAGAATTCAGATGTATTATTTAATAGGAAGAGAAGAGAAGTGGAGGAACTCTTCAGAAGAATCCACTAGAATACAAAGAGAAGAAGAAGAATAGAGAAGGAATGAAGATGATGAAGACATGAAGAGAAAGGAATAAATGGATGTGTAACCATCATAAGTCATTCAATTAAACGAATATGAACAAACACACAAATTAATGAATGAGTGATGAAGTAATTAGACGGAGAAGTAATAAACTAAAGACATGAAAAGATAATCATGAAACAATAACAAATATGATATCAATGGTGATAAAATGAATGAAATGACAGAATGAGAGATAGTGGCTTCAAAGCATGAAAAGGTGTGGACAGTGGTTAGAGAATATGAAGAAGAAGAAAAAGAAGAAGAAAGAAGAAGAAAGAGGAGATGGATGGATACACAAAGAAAACAACTTTACTATCTCTCTTTCTCTCTAAAACCAAGTGAAAGCCATGAAATGATCAGTCAGAGGAAGGAATCGATAGCCGTGCCATTACACGACACCCTCCACCATCTCTCTCCCTCTCCCCCCTTAACCATCACGAATCAGACGAGCAAATATGGGTAAGACGGACACAGAGAATATGGTTGATGGTGGAGAGGGAGAGGGAGAGGGAGAGGGAGAGGGAGAGGGAGAGGGAGAGGGAGAGGGAGAGGGAGAGGGAGAGGGAGAGGGAGAGGGAGAGGGAGAGGGAAACAAAGATGGTTCAACGTATGCAAATGCCACGATAGAGGAATGTACAATGATGGTGAAGAAGAAGAAGAAGAAAGGGAAGAGAAGAGAGATAGAGAAGGGAAAAGGGAACGGACTAATGATAAAGAAGAGATGGTGAGATGATGGATCAGAGAGAAGGAGAGGGAGAAAAGGGAGAGGGAGAGATAAAGATGGAGATAATAGAGAGAAAGAGAAAGAGAAAATGTTACCACCAAGCGATCAATCGATAAAGCGTGTGAATGTGAAATTAGACGATAACGTTGGGAGTGGTTTTGAGTAAGAAAGAAGATAAATGGGAGAGAGAAGGAGAGAAGAAGAGGGAGAGGGAGAGGAGGCAGAGGGAGAGAAAGAGAGACGGAAAGGGAGACGAAGGAGATGGTGATTCATCTCTCTCTATAACAATCAGGCTGTATGGGAGAGAGGAGAGGATGAGGGGGAGAAAGAACAGAGAGGAGAGAGAGAACAGACGGATCTTCTCTCTCTTCTATCATTCTACTCTAGTCATCTCTTCCATTTCTGTTCTTTTCTTCCTCTTTTCTACTACGACCAGATGCCTCCTGTTCAGACCTACTTTAGATAGAGGGGAGAGGGAGAGAGCACTTTTCATCTCTCCCTCTCCCTCTCCCTCTTCTACCAATCTGTGTGCACCTTCCTCTTCCCTTAAAGGTCTCCTTCTTCTCCAATTTTTACTACTTCTACTCGAGTACACCAAAGGAGACGAAGAAGAAGAAGGATGAGTTGATTGAGTAGAATAGAAGAGTATCGACCAATCAGAGTGACCCTCTAATAATCTCTCCTCTCTCTCCAATAACATCTAATTACACTCATTCCATATATCATAATCGTTTGTTCATTCATTCATAGGATAGAACATCCATTACATCATCTACTCATCGTATGGGTCATCATCAAGCATACTAGATATGAAGAAGATAGTGGAAGAAGTGAGAAGATATGATGAAGATGTAGAACTATAGTAAGAGATGACTAATGTATGAGAGAAAGAGGAGAAGAAGAGAAGGTCATCCAAGGTCACTTGCTAATCCGAGAGGAAGAGGGAGAGGGAGAGATCCAGAAGATAGAGGTACAGGGGCAGTGATAGAGGGAGAGGGAGAGATAACGATAGGCAGAGTGAAACAGGTGTCATAGTGCCTTCTACACATTCATTTATCCCCTTCCAACTTTACAACAATATGAAGGAGGCGAGAAGAGCAAAGAGAATAAGAAGATGATGAATGAAGAATGGCCATCAATCAGAGATCAAAGATCATTGATGACAGAAAGATCAAAGATGAAAGGGAGAAAATACACAAGATCGACCACTCATTATGAAATGCATCCTCAGTGAATACGAAGTCATCATCAAGTGATTGAGTGAACCATAAGGACATAGCAGTCAGTGATAAAAGGACAATAATCATAAATGATAGATGATGATGACTGAGAACAACTACAAGTAGAGAGAAAGAGAAGAGTAATCCAAGTGATAGAAGGAGAAGGAATGGACAATCATTCATCTGATGATATATTATGGTTAAGAGTTAAGAGGAGAAGAGAAGAAGAGAGAAGGAATATCAAATGGAGGATTTAGCCTATGAACGAAGATTCACAAGGGAATACACAGAGTAAGGGAATCAGAAGAGATGGTAGAGAGGGATAGAAGGAGGGAGAAGGAGAGGGAGAGGGAGAGAGAGAGAGGGGGGGGGGGGAGAGAGAAAGGGAGAGGGGGAGAGAGAGGGAGAAGGACACGGAGAGGGGGAGAGATTCACATCCATCTGAATAGCAGAATAAGACGATGAAAGATAGCAGAAGAAGAAGAAGAGAGGAGGTGGTGATATGATTGAAGAAGATGAATGAGAATGATAGAAGAATAGAGGAAGAAGAATAGAAGAGAATATCACAATTTAGAGATATTGATAGATATAGATATTGTATCATAGTGACTCTAACAGTATTTATAATAATAGTGGGAAAAGGTCTTTTGGTTTACTTTATAACTGTGAAGAATAAAATGGAAATGTGTTTAATTCAGATACTTGTAAGTGATGATTGTGAATGATGAATCTAACGGATTCCTCGACTAAATGATACTATAATGATGACGTAGTTTAAAAAATACGGGCCAAAGAGAATCGCACATGCGACAAATTCAGGAACGAAGTAATGACTGCGAAACGTGAAACCAATGGGTTATTAACGAATTAAGATTCATGGTTGATTTATAGTATACACCGTCCGCCAAAATTACCCGAAATAATGTTTTTCACAGGATGAACAACAGGGGTGTGCGGAAAATACATTTTTTACGTTTCGGAAAAAAATCGAACTTTTTTCGGTCAAAAAACCGGAAAAATTGAAATTTTTGTTGTAAAACGCAGAAAACACAGAATGAAAAGCGATAGGGGACGTTCGATTTAGGCAAAAAGCAGTTCAAAACATGACGTAGGAGGATCAGGGATGCATAGAAAAATATTTTAGAAAAAAATCGAAAAAACGAAAACTTTTCGAATTTTTATTTCGTTTTTTTCTCTTTCGAAAACATGAACACGCTAAATTTCACTATCGATATAATTGAAACAAAAGAAGTGCAACTGTGTGATACTTAATTGAAGATCTTCTCATATCTGAATACCGTATCAAAAGCATAGCACAACGCAGCAACTTTTTCTGTTCTTGAGAGCACAGTTCCATGGAGTTTGATGTCATTCACTCAGTGTAGCGTACGGTACTTATAAGGCCAAAGATACAGAGTTTTGAGGAGACGATGAATGGAAGTATTCGAGATATCTCTTCTTATGAATTTGAAGAAGCTCTCGATTCCTGTACGTGGAAACAGATATTGGAGTCGCTCATTACGAATGATCCTTGACAGCACCATGATCATGGTGCATGATGCCGGAATAGGGTACAGTTGACTCATGAATGAAAATTCGATGAATATCATTCACTTTATTAGAAGACTTGACTGACTTGAAAAATTGAATAAGGAGAGGCCAATAATGATCACTTGTCATGATGATGGGCATAATAATTGGGGGAGGGGGCGGAGTCACGAATGATAAAATTAGATTGATAAAGACTTGTATGATTGTTTGAGATTTGCAAGACAGAAAACGATGAAATATTTGAAAATAATGTTGCTGAGACAACTATTGTGGTTTACCCTATAGTTCATCTACTGTAGAATGAGATGAAAGAGATTGAAGAGAAAGGAATAACCGAAAGAAGTTGGAACAAAGACCATAATGATTGTTGTTGAGTATGATAGCGGAAGATGGTCTTTCATCTACTCATTATTATGATATCAAGTCTAAATACTCTTGTGGTCTATTCGATATAGTCATGAGGAAAACAAAGCACTCGTTACCGTGTCTCAATCCCGATTAAAACATTAGATGCAAAATCTTCTATCAATAAAGTACAACAAGAATGGTAATGATGGGATAATTTTTCGAAATATCTCCCAGATTCCCCGTTCCTAATCAATCTGAATTACTTTCACACGTCGGAATAAATAGAAGCGAGTGGTTGAATGAAGAATGGTATATCTTCTCAGCCATGTTCAACAATTAATTGTGATCATGCAGATAGATCAGAAAATAAACACGAACGGGAATTTATCAGTGATTACTTATTAGTGGAAAGAGTGAAACATAAATGTAACAGGCCCATTTAAGTATTCTCTAGGAGCTATTTCGAGAACAATATGAAGATGTGAAAAGAAAAAAAAGATATGAAATAAGTTCACTATTAATAAACAATTAAGAACGAACCCTTGAGTATCCATAGATATCATAATCAGAGATGAAAGATTTGATCATTATTGAAGATGATGATGACTAATTGATAGGAGATACAACTAGCTGAAGGACTCAATGGAAGATAGATGACTAAGAATGGAGACTTCTTTCAGACTGACCACTAGAACGAGAAGCAGAGGGAGAGATCCTAGAGGGAGAGGGAGAGGGAGAGATCCTAGAGGGAGAGGGAGAGGGAGAGATCCTAGAGGGAGAGGGAGAGGGAGAGATCCTAGAGGGAGAGGGAGAGGGAGAGATCCTAGAGGGAGAGGGAGAGGGAGAGGGAGAGGGAGAGAGTACATCATCAATGCATGCAACACAATTGATGCTCTCCCTTCTCTTCCGTTACATGGAATAGGAGAGGGACATCAAGACAAGACAATAGAAAGAGGTTCTATGATATATCCATGAATATAATTCATATGATCAATACCGTATTAATCGATAATGTGAACATACCGTAATCAGATGGACTCAGTCCTCGAGTGGAAATTGTTAGTCGTTAATCTAATATTATTTCCGATCAATAAAATCTCTTATTCTGTATCGATATTTGTAGGTTTCAATCCAACCATGTGTCCCATAACAACAACGTGAATATGGATTGGTACAGATCTATTGTTTATTTGTATCTCGCCTCTAGCATGGAGGAATATAGTTGAACAACACACGCATTACAAGGACATGGAACTGAGTAAGAGAGGCAGATGATTGAGATAGTCAGAGGGACAGGGAGAGATAGAGAAGGAGAAGGAGAGGGAGAGATAGAAGTACTGTATGCTACAATGGTACGTTGTTGTTCGTTCCATGTTTCATTCAATAGTCAATCTACAGAGTAAAGAGAAGAGAAGAGAAGATAATGATAATCGTTAAACGTATTCACAATCTACAATGAATATCTCCGATAATGAAACAACTGATATGGTATAGGGTAGGAATGAATTGGATAGTATTACAGATGGAAGGAAGAGATGATACGAGTAGACAGTCATAGATAGAATGAAGAAGAGACGAACAACCATAATTGCACAACGAGAAACCATTCTATCACATCATCCATTGATTTATTGATTCATTGCGGTTTATTGATTCATTACCGTAACCTATGGGATAAGTGTATCTTCATAAATATAGAATAACTAGTGAGAATAAATTAAGATAGAGAGAAAGACGAATACGATAGTTTGAACAATCAGAAATGAATAGAAGAAAGAGAAGGATGAAATGGCGTGATATGTGTGGAGATGGGTAAGGGTAGAGATATTGGAGAAAGATCAAAGATCAATTATAGACAACTAAACTAAACTACATAACTTCGTGTGAGGTCATACATAGAATATGGAGAACAACTCGGGGTTAGACAAGTAAAGCGTGTCTCTTCAACAGAAGACAAAGAGTAAATGGGTAAAGGATACGGTACTTATTAGAGTACTGTAGGTGGATTGTGTAAAGTGCTTCTAGGAGGGTACTGTAAGATACGATATTCATTAGAGTACTGTAAATAGAGAGTGTAGAGTGCTTCTAGAAGGGGGGAATGTAACAATGTTTGGGATGGGGGAAGGGGTGATATTTAATAAATAAGTGGAATGGAAAGAGTACTGTATACACTAGATATTCGATATAAATAGGTGAGGAAGTGTGTCATGAAGAATGGGGTTAGTGCATGTATAAATGGTGTAAGTGTACCCGATGGTGCAGTGGGTGCATCTAGTGTGGGCGACGTTTGTGATGACTACTTGCGTAGTCTTATAGCAGCACCTCGTGCTCGACTACCACCACTGCCACCAGATGATTGATTGGGTGAAGGTAGATCAAGAGGAGCAAGGATCGATAATGATGATGATGATGCTGATTGATTGAGAGGAGAAGAAGGAATTGAAGAACGACGACGAGTTGATACTGTACATGCTGATGATGATGATGTATTCATTGATTCAGAGTATGATGGTCTCTTCTGTTGTAGAACATTACGAAGACGATCTATCACTACCTGCAATTGGACATCCATCAGATGAGATACGAAAGATTCATGTGTAACAAAAAGGTGTAAATGAGGGAGTGGTCTATAGTCTATCATGTCATTCCAATAACTCACCAATACTTCATCTACACTTGTATTCTCTGATGTAGTGATTCGATGCAATTGAATGTGCTGAACACTGTCTGACTTCACTCCCTGAAATCACATTCGCAAATATAATATCAGCAAATTTAAATAAAATAATAATAATAATAATAATAATAATAATAATAATAAAACAAAGGCTACTAACATCAATGGTAGGCATGACAGTGTACGGTACTCGATGTCTCTCACAATACATGACAACAGGTTCAACCCAATAGATCGCTGATGAGACATCCGACATCGATAGACCTATATAGATGATATTAAAAGATGTACTACAATTGCATAGTCATACAAGCAGATGATGAAATATGAAATAACCAATTGTAGAACCATCTAACCAATGACTGAGTATGCATACCAGTGACTTGATGGATGGCATCAGCAGCATCAAATGTAGCATAGAGAACAGCTGTGGCAAGGACACGATTAGAGTACTGTCGACTGTATACATTTAGAAGAACCGTATCCATTACCTCAAACAATGAGACATTAATACCATCATCACGATTAGTAAATGATAAATGATAATAGAATGATGAAACTAGGATATGACTGGTACATATGTAGATGGAATAACTTACAAATGCGAGATGCATGAATTCATCTCTCATACAAGATGATGAAGTAGCAGGGAGTTCCTCTGGTTGTTGTTCATTAACACATTCAATATAATGACCATCTACTGATGAAGAAGGAGATGAGAGGAGGGATAAACGAGAGGATGAATACATCTGAGAATATGATACTATAAGACTTTGAAATTGAAACACTCTTCATATTGGATAACTACTAAATAGATTGTGAAACATGCATTCACCGGCACATGTTTACTTTTTCCAACTTCTCAATAGCACAACTACCGAACGCAAATGAGATTTAAAATAAACAATAATGATAATATTATTGAATAATAATACCTTTGGATTTCCAGTGAGCAATTCAAGGAATAGATGAGCCCAATGCAATGGAGTAATCACATTCAATTCCCATTCTAAGACTTTCAACATTTGGAGTTCCATACGACGAACCTAGAATATAATATATTCAATCATTAAGGACAAAATCATATGGATGAAAGTAACAATACACCGGCTAACTATCAAAATATATAAAACAAACATAGTAAATGTTACCTCATCAACCGAACACGCTCCATCAGTGTATTGTACAACCTCTTCCACCTTCGGAGGATAGATCTCCTAGAATCAAAATCAATCAACAATCATTTATCGATCCCCTCTCTATATCATCCTCTATATGACCCAATCTGTCAATATTACTCCACCATCTCCACCTGTCTTCTCCTTCTCCTTCTTCCTTCCATAACAAAGAATCAATGTCACCTGCTGCCCTTCTCCTTTCCCTTTCGGCATTCCATCCCCCCTTTGTATACAGTGCATTACTCAATACATTCCCCCCATCACTTCATCTTTCACTAATCAATCAATTGTCTTATCCTATATCAGCCATTAGCCACTCTCTCCCTCAATCAGAGGAGAGGCAGAGGGAGAGGGAGAGATGAGAAGAGGGAGAGGGAGAGAGAAACCGATGGTATCTCTTCCATCTTGGCCTTCAATCCTAGTTTACTCGCTCATTTATTTCGTCTCTCGACTATTTCACTCCAATCAAGAGGATGAAAACTAATTTATTTCTTCCACCAAGATCAACCTGGCGCATTCACGTTTCGATCACTACATAAGTATCATTTACAATCTTTAATCTTGCTGCCAACAAAACGACTATGAGCATGAAAATGTTGTGATGGGAAATGAATCAGAAAACCCCATAACAGTTTCTCCTTATCGCACACACCATCTAACAGATACTACTTCCAATTACTACAATAATCAACAAAAATTGGAGTATATCCAAGTATTCACCTCATATTTCGCAGCAACAAATATAGCTGTTGTTCCTATCAACTGATACTTATCCAATTCCACTACTACATTCAATGAAGGACAACGAGCCATGAATCTGAATAAAAGATTACTGTATATCATACTGTATCAATCAATAAATGAATAAATCAATCCATACCTATCCATATAATCGAGTGCGAGATGATACGTCTCTCGATACAGCTTCAGTTCACAACAAACCTACAAAAGATCAAAGATCAATATGTTGGCCCCTCATTCTACTTCATTTCTGATTCTCCCATTGGTCATCGTCATTGAATTTCTTTCATTTACGCGCCAATGATAAGAAACGATTGCAATTGTAGTCTGTTATACAATTGGAGGAAAATAAGCGGGAAAACCCCTGTGATTCCAAGTTTCACACTGAATACTTCTATACCCTTCACTCCTTCCAAGTTTCCCTTCATTCAGTCCTTCTCACCCACACAAAGACAAATGATCAGATAGGCAAAAAAGTATTGAGAGAAAGGATATTTATCCATTAATCACCTTTCCTCTCTCTGTCTCCATACTTTTTGATTCTCTCTCTCATCCCCCCAATGTCATCATTCATACACTTTTTATATTCATTCAAATCATCCGGAAGGCATACCGTATCTATAGGGTCATATAGGGAATAGGATGGATGAATGAAGGAATAAGAGATGAGATGAGGAATCATTTGAACGGTCAATCAACTCCGTTTATCCTCCTCATTCCTTCTATCCTAGAGGGAGAGGTAGAGGGATAGGGATAGGGAGAGGGAGAGAATGGGGTAATGTATCACCGCTACACGTGTTCTTCACTCATCTCTTCCTCTTCCTCTCTCACTGTTCATCTTCAGTTCATTTCCAATTCAAATGTTCATCTTCTTCATAGACTAAATGACAAGTACATTCAATAGAGACCATAACCTCATACACAGACATTCAAATGACACTTTTTTCTTCTAATCTCAAAAAGTGTGAACGCAGATCAAGAGACAGACCGTATATCGTTATCAACGGCGCCAACTAATTACCCTCCCTCTCCCTATGCCCTAAGGGTACACTCATCTCTCCCTCTCCTTCTGACTCGTCTCTCCATCATTTTGTTCAATAGTATACTGAGAAATCCTTGCCTCTTCTTCACCAACAACTATTAGTACTATCTATCTATCTATCTCTCAATGTATCCAAATGATTCGTACTCTAATCACTATCATTACAACTTCTCCCTCTCTCCAATGGATCAGAGACACAACTTCAAACGATACGCTATACTCATTTAAATTACCGGATACGGTAGGATTGGTTGAACAAACAATCTAGATAGTGGAATTCAAACTACATCATCTCACTCTCATTAAACCTGTTCACGATACAGTAATCAGGCTCATGAATCATACCGTACTCTATGAATCAACGAATACAATGTTCAACGCATATTGTGTATTTTAAATATGATTTAAATTATTTAATAATGATATAATAATATCGTACCTCTTGTACCCAATCAACAAGTGTAGCTCGTGCCATCGGAGTCACTGGTCTTCTACTAACAGTTGATAGTTCAAGAAAGTTTCCATTACAAATGGAAAGAAGATCATCCTTGTGAACGAGTACTGACCATACCTACAATGTTACCAATGAGCAAGATCAATTATCATCGTATCTGCAAAGATATCAACCTCTTGAAACAAAAATACTGCAGGTGAACAATAACCGAAAAAGACAACGACCATGTACTAGTATTTACGCCACTATTATGGTCCAGGGCCAGTAGTCTTACTAATGCCCTCATATTGAAACTTTACTTTAGACCGTATCGAAACACGAACCCGCAAGGTTCAATCATCAACGTAAACGATCATCAGAACACAATCCACCCCATCATTCACATATGTACGTATGCATTCAGTACCCTCCTGTCGCATTTATTATTATGGGACTATTATATATATCAGGACCTATAGTGTTACTAACAATACCATATCTCAACTTTACTTCAGACCACCTCGAAACACGAACCCGCCTGGCTCAAACATCAACACAATATGAACAATCATCAGACCGCTATCCACCACCCCATCACTACCGTACCATCAATACAGTATCCTCCATCTACACCATCAATACAGTACCCGATGGTATCGTTGAGGTCATCGTGATGGGTATTCAAATAGACCTCTTCCATCACTACTATCTTCGGTATATTAGACAAGTAGGAGGATACAAAGAGTGAACATTGTCACACTAAATGTTCCAAATGACAAATGGCCCCTTCTTTGATCCCAATCTACAATTCTCTCACCTCTCCTCCCCCCTTCCTCTCTCCCTCTCCTTCCTCCTCCTCTCCCTCTCTCGCCTTCATCTTCCATGACTCCATCACTTCGTCTACATACAAATGCTACTTTCAAACCCCACACCGACTTCCCCCGTCAGATTTGGCAGACAGATAACGTACTTTACGAATAACTTTACTAAACCAACATACTACAGTAATCAGCAATATGTGGGCTGGATAATATCTACAAGAGATTAGGCTCGTAACGATCAATTGGTAAGAATCTGACAGGGATATTGCTTCCGATACTTTCCAACTATGCACCTCTATACAATTGATTCCCGACGGTTTCATGTACATCACATCGACTACAGTAATCCATGTACTACACCACAGTTACCGTACCTCATGAGCAGGTCCAACTCCATGACATCTCTTAGTTAGTTGATTCGGTTCCTTCATTCGTTTCATCTCGAATCGTTGACCCAATTCAATCGATAACTTACGAAAACGTTGATATCCTGAAGGCATTACTCATTACAGACTATCCAATGAAATGATGAAAGATCAAAGATCAACCCACTTTCATACGAATCTTTCGGACCATCAATGAGATTCTCACGATCTTCATCCTTAAATGAATCAATGAATAATCTAATTGAATAGATGATATGATGTACCTCTCCTTCATCGCTAGTAATGATATCAGTCTTATCAACATCAATAATTTCTTCTTCTTCATCTTCATCGTCTATAATATCTTCCATTTCTCTTTCTTCATCATCCGATGAATCCATCTACAATCATCATCATCATTATCACTATCAATCATGGATATCAATCAATCAATCATTCATTCACTCATCCAACATTTGATACGTCTTATCACTGATTCATTTCATGCTCCTTCATAAAGATCACTAATCTATTCATACAATCAATCAATAATTGATCTACCTGTACACTACTGAGTGGATCTCTAAAGTTCATCTTTCCATCTGAATGCCCTCCTCCTCTTCTTCTATCTTCTTCTTCAGTTTCATCATCAGATTCTTCTTTTCTTCCTTCATCATCTTCATATGTTCCTACAGTATTCATCGTTTGTTCATTCGTCATCGTCGATGAAGATTCAATGGAAGATGACGATGATGGAGAAGATTCTGACACCATTGTAGTCGTTGATGATTCCCCCCTATGATCTTCACATCCAAGAAGACGCATACGTTTAGCTGTTGATCCTATCGGCGATGTCTATAATGGAATACTTCAATCAAATATAAATAGAATCAACTTTTCTTTACTCAATCATAGCCTACAACAGTGTAACACAATTACAATGGCATCTAGTAGACTACTTACAAAGGGAGAGCATGTAGCGAGAATGGAACGTTTGGGCATGAGCATCATCATAGGATTACGGTAAGTTGGGACGGATTACTGTAGAGGGACTAAAACTTTAGGATACTGTAGGACAAGGTTACTGTAAGGAACCAAGTACGGTAGGATACTGTAGTCGGTCGATGGGTCGACTTCTTACGGTCGTTGGGGTTCAGGAGTGACAGATAGGGATTGTGTTCCAATTGTGATATTGGTATGCTCCTCCCATCCCTCTAACCATCTACTCCCTCACCCTATCTCTCTCCCTCTCCCTCTCCTCCCTCTGCCTCATCTTGATCATCTTATCTACATATCTTCAAGTCTTGTCACTTGTCACTCTCCATCTCTCCCAATATCTCTTCTTATCTCTCATTCATTCATTTCATGACCATGTTCCACTCTCACTTCGCACTCTCGACATTCATTCTGAGACAATCATCTCAATGGGAACGAGAGAAGGGGAGGAGGAACATCACCGTACACCAAATCATTCATATTCAAATCTATCTTTATATCCCATTCATTCTTTATATTACCATTTGAACATTTATGCATTATCACCCTATATATATTAATGGTGAAAGACAAAGTCGGCTTATACCCTTACATGTCTCCCTTCAAACCTTTAGACTCAACTTATACTTCTAACCCTCTTCAAACCATTCCCTCTCCTTATACCTTCTTTCTCTTCCCATCACCTCTTACACATTCGGGCGGGAATATGACCAAGCTAGGAAGGGAGAGGGAGAGGTACAGAAGGAGAGGGAGAAAGGGACTAGTCAGAGTAGACGGTATAAGGGGGATTGTTCTAGGTCTAGAGACAGGTGACCTCAGCGTATCGTCAATGCAAGAACTACGCAATAATCTTCCACCTAGGGACACAATAAAACCTATCGCTGCCGCAACTATGTCTGACAACTTCCGGTAATATTCGAAAGACCGATATTGTACCGATGAATTGAACTTATCTAATCATTAGTACAATCAAAAATCAATACAAGCTAAAGTACCCTCAGTAGTGGACTGTAAATTGGGTAATATTTGGTGAGAAGGGGGTAATAATCTCTACAGTCTACTATCCTTGAAGCAACTGTCACCTTATTCAAATAGTCACCAAACGATGTAGAGATAATTTCAAAGAGAAAGATTGACATGGTATACGGTATCTATAGAGACATTTAGAATGTATGAGTCTATTCATGTATATATTAGTCGACTTCTTTCATGTCTCATTAACCTTTTCTATCATATTATTAGTGTACGTCCTTTAGTCTTCTTCATATACATCGATGAAACATTTATTCCCCTTATTCTTATCTATTATATTAAACACCATGGCGCGCGCGCCAAAAGTCATCTCAAGAGCGGGAAACAATGGAGAAGAATAAAAGAGGATATGATAAGAGAGCTTATCAATAATACCATCGTCATTATATTCATTCACAAACAATTCATTCTTATCAGTATCATCATCTACTATTGCGCTATTCAATAGCTGCAGATGGTTGGTAGTAAAGATTGAAGAAATGACCTCGTGTAACTATACCAACCAGCTAATTACCCCTCTCCTTCTTGATATCGTCTACCGGAATATTCGATACTTATTCAAGACGGTAGAGCAGCTGTTGCTTAGACCCCTCTCCCTCTACCTCACTCTCACTCTCTCCCTCTCCTTATTCCTTGTCCCTCTACATCTACCTCACTCTCTCCCTCTCCTTATTCCTCGTCCCTCTACATCTACCTCACTCTCTCCCTCTCCTTATGCCCTGTCCCTCTCCCTTTGCCCATATACCATGGTGAGGTCAGGCCTAGACAGAGAAAGATAGATAGATGAAGAAGATGAGCAAGAAGCCAAGAAATGTGAACCATCTGCTGAATCTAATAAGAGAGAAGGGGGTGAATACTGTAATGAATAGGCAAATGAAATGAGAGGGCTAAACCTATTCTCAGTGAAGAGATAAAAAAGAATGAATGGATACACAGTTACAATAAAATCTGGAGGGAAGAAATTGAGGACAGACTGGGGGTAAACTCATACCATTTCGACTCTCCTTCCTTGGACATACAGATAATATATACAGTAGTCAATGATACAATAGATTATAGAGAATAAGTGTGGAGAATGAAAGAGGTTAAGGACTGAGCGTGGGGTCACTATATGGGTAAGAGAAGAGGAACAAATTATATGAGCGATGAGATGTACGAGATAACCATCGCGTGTTACATTATTAATAACATAAAGAAAGGACAAGGACATACCTTTCTCTTTGATCCACGATCAACTGTGGCGACAACAGCCGGTGGACTACTGCAAGATATATATTTTAATAGAATTATTAAAATAATAAAAGATAAAAGGTGCAAAAAGGGAGAATGAGAATATGAGGGAAATGCAGACAGAGGTGAAGAATGAGAAGAAGACCCAGAGAAAGAGATAGTGCAAGGACGTGCAAATATACAATAATATATGCAGATTTAATCATACTACTCACGGAAGATTCGTGTTCTTCTTCAGACGAATCGACCTCCTCTTTCCCTGGGTGCTGATATTATTTTCAACCCAGGGACTCTTCACTGATCGACTCTTAGAGCTCATTAACCGAGCGAGAGAGAGACCAGCTCCTTCTCTCGGTTCCACTCTACTGAGCTAGTCTACTCGCAATGCTAGAAAATCGCAGAATAGAAAAAAATAATTAAATAATTTTTTAAAACACTAATTAAACAAAAACTGCTCTAGATGTTAAGAAACTATCTCACATTTGAAATGCGGTAATTCGCTCCACGCCATTTTGTCTCACACCGACTTGCCTGAGTACGGTATCTTTTGAATCGCCGGCTTACTAAACAGCGCAAGTCCCATTTGACCTGTGTGATCGCATCATGCAAGACCTTGAATTAAAAAAAAAGAAGAGGTTTCAACTGTTTATTTATTATTATTTATTTTTTTATTACGTATTTGTAATAGTTCGCTACCATGCTAAGTAGATGTAGTATTCCAGAACTCGCTTTTTGTTTCATTCAGCCATTGTTTGACGAGACAAGGATTCGATGCATTGTGAAGTTGGTATGGTCAGTACTCACGCCGTAACTTGTCTACAAGAGAATAGTCGTGAGAGTGGAGTAGATGGGATGGAAGAAGGAGAAGGGACACATTGTCTGTTCATACAACTTCACTATGTACACATTCATTCATCATCTATTCTATATCATTTATCCTTGTTATTTCTCTTTATATTACTCCATTTTACTCATATTACACTGCATTCCCGTTCATATTACACAATTAGAAATGGAGTGTGAATGCGCTAATGATTCGCGTTTAACTTGATCATCATCCCAACTTTGTTCACAAACAAAACACGTCGTTATCAGCTTTTTCTTTCTCTTCTCTGAGAAAGAGTGTCGTCTCGTTATCTAGATTCTCTTTTTCGTCCCTTCTTTTTGCTCTTGTAAAAGTAGAGTTGGCAATGAGCCAATAGCTTCCACGTTACCCTTCTTCTATAGACTCGACCACTCTTTCTTTCTCTTGTCTACTCGCAAACTTTCACTTATTCATCGTCTCATCCATCAATGTTTCTCATCTCTTTATGTTTATAATTGAATATATGAATGGATTATAGGTGTGACTCAATTTGGGGTCAATCACTTCAAGTGTCTTGGTGTACTCCATCACGTACCGGTTCTATCATGTTAGTTACTTCTCTATGTCCTTTTCATTCCATAACACACTCTCTCATATACATTCGTTCCATTTATCATTTGACTATTATATCATTCTAATCTGTTTCCTCAAGGGATTATCACCACGATAATGTCTTGGTAATAAGAATTTAGTTACTAATCCCAGATTTTTTGTTCTCCAGAAGACCTTAATTCGTGTAAATAAACGACGAAATCGCACATTCGGTCATAGAAAATCTTCCATATTCCATCTGAATAATGTGATATAATATGATCTAATCCGTGTATGATTTAAAAATAATTTGATTAATTTGTTGTTTAGCATGATGTCTGACGATGAGGATAGTGATCGTCTTATCATAGATGATCCCAATTCTACCACTCCAACACAGCTGATTATTGATCGTGGTATACACTGTTCATTATCGATTAATACTTCTTTTGTCTTGGAAGTACTATAACGAGTTCACTTGCAACACTGAAGAATGAACTGTTCCACTCTTCGCAAGAAATACGAATATATTGACTTTATCTCATTTCGATTTCGTATCTCGATTTTTTTCAATCACTCCAAACGGAAACATGTTCATAGATTATCTAATAATGTCTGTCTGTCTATCTATCTCTATTTATCTTTCCTTATGCGGTTCATGAAAAAGCAAAGAGATGGTAGACATAATAGATAGACCAGTCACACTTTGTGTTCGATTCAATTATAACTTTAAATTAGATTAAGAAGGAAGTGTATATACACAATTAACTTTGATTTGCATACGTTATTCAAATAGATTATGATATATGTTAATAGTATACATTATAGATTCTCCAAAGAAGCAGCTGGCGATATTTCATGGAATGGATCTTGATGTTGATAAAGCAGAGGAGAATAAACTAAATGGTAATATATTAATAGATCTATTTGTTTATCTCATCTTTCGTCACTATTCCTTCCGAGTAAGATGTGTCTATAGGATTTATGACGCTCATTGATTCAGTTATCTTGTCTATTTATTTCTATATCATATAATCTTGATCATTCCATACTTTGTGGGTGGTTCATCCCTTTTATCTCTGATACACTATCATTCTCTATTCTACACTATCTACTATCCCATATACTTCTTTTCTGTCATCTCTTATTTCTAATCTCTTTATCTTCTTCTTCTCCAATTGTATCATACTTATCCTCTGTCTAGAGAAGACAATGTTCTAGACATAGGTCGAAAAGTGTGTTACAAAGTACCAAGCCTGGCCGCAGTTTGAGCCAAAATTTCCCAAAAACCGAAAACCTGACCGCATGTTGAGCCAACATTTCACAAAAATCGAAAAAAAACTTGACCGTATTTGGGAAACCGATAACCTAGCTATTCGACCTATGGTTCTAGAGTAGAATAATGTGATAAGATAGAGTAGGGATGATTAGTAGACTCCGCCCACTCAGCAATGAAGTTTGTTCTCTCAATTAGTGAATATGTTTATTTGAAATTATGGGAGTATTCATTATATGCATGGTTCATTTTACCAAATGAGCATATTGCGTCAGAAGATGAAGAAGCAGAAGGGAGAGAGTCACGTATTTATAAACTATAAATTGTTAGGATTACAAATGAAGATGATTAGTAGTAGTATCAACAGAGATGAAGAGAAAAGGAGTGATGATCATTTAGTTGATTGAGATGATAAGATGATAGATAGAATGTGAAACATGAATGAATATGAATGAATTGATGTTGATTGAGAATGAATGACATATTATGTGTTCTAGATTATAGATGGTGTCTGAGAATCATATAAAATAGAAAATTGTGTGGAATGTCCACTGTTTTGGTAAATTTTAAAAAAAGAATCCCCCTGTAAAATTTTAAAAATTCTGTTCGGCATGCCCCTATAGGATCGAGTAGCCCTTGTATGATCAGAATATAGTGAATTATGTTCTTCTTTATCGCTTTTTTATCGCTTGTTATTCTTCTTGCTCGCTATCTTTTTTTAAGATTCGTTTTTCCCTATTCATTGATTAATACACACAAATTGTGTTTATCTTTTCTAGTTATCATTAAAGGTCTTATTATTTCAATATTCTCTTTCATCTATTCATTTCTTGTATAGCATGTACTTTGGTGTATACCTTCATTACTCTTTCACCTCTCATTTTCTATTAGATAAGACTGTTTCTTCTAATTTCTTTACCTTCTCTCCTATCTCTTTCTTTCTTATTATATGACATTATATTCCATTCCTTCTTTTATTCTCATGTGACATCATTAATTTGCTGACGGTTTACTATTGAAATAGGTCTAATCATATCATATAATGAATAAGTGATAGTATTATCACGAGAAGGGGAAGAATGATAAGAGTGAGAGCTACCTCCCTTCCCCTCTGTATCTCCTCTTTCCTTCCTTTCTAATCATTTTATCACCTCTTAGACTCCGCCCACTTCGTTTTTCTTTCTTTACCATTCCTATCACATATTGTATCATCTCGTACTATGTGTCACTTCATCCCTCTCCTTACTTACTTTCTCTCCCTCTACCTCTTGATATAATGGGAGAGGGAGAGAGTAGCCAATTCGATTAAAGAATGAGATGAGAGGGAGGGAATTGATTGCAGTAGAGATAAGAAATATTGATTGATAGATCAGAAGTCTGAAATGAGAGTACGAATGAATGAAGTCTATCATGATATATGATAGAATAGATAAAGTGGGGGGGGGGGGAGATATGATGACGTCATTATATTATCTCAAATGAATGCATTCTCACGCTAGAATAGATAGATGAATAGAAGTTCCCATCACCCCATTTCTTAGAGTGTATCTAAGTCTACTGTATGATTATAATTATACTTGAATGGGAATCTTAATTATTAATTATTGAACTAATTAATAATGTGTATAGTATGGTTTTTGAAAGTGATATAGAAAATGGATGTAAATAAATAGTATACTGTATATGGTATATAGTATGAGGTATTGATCGAGGTCATCATCATCATATCTATTTCTAGTTCATATCTATATTTCTCATCTCTAGATACTGATCATAAGTGAATGAATAATTCGTAGAATCGTTGAATATTCTTGCATATTGTACACTCCCTCACGTAGATTAATAAATAAATGAATGAATGAATGATTAATTGATTAATCTCTCTATATCGTGTTCATTGAGGTATTGGAGATCTCTCAGGAAGGAAGATCTCTCCATCAGAAGAAGAAGAAGGAATAAAAGAAGATAAAGATAAAATGAGAATAGGATCAGATATGAATGATGATGGTTAGTACCATTATTCCCCTCTTATCTACACTATTCTTTTTTTATTTCTTAATGATCTTTATATGACCACGTAAATGTGTGGATGACTCTGAATGTACTATGGAATGGATTATTCTGATAATCTTATACAATTGTTTTGTCTTGGTATTTCTAACAATAAGCTTTAAAAATAACAATTCGATAGATATGAAAATAATCAATTATGTGTTTTCGGCTTGTGTAGTATCATTATCGACATTTCTAAGAATAAGCATTAAAATAAGCATCTATCATTATTTAATATGATTATATACAGATGAGGCGATAGAAGATGGTGAGATCACAGAAGATGATGAAGATGAACTAGCACTATTGAAGGAAATGAAAATGGATATCAAAGAGTTAGTTGTATTTTGATCTTTAATCTTTGATCTTTATTCGCTGCATTTATTCACTTGAGCATCATTTTGATCTTCGTTTTCTCATGACTAATTCCTAATAAATGAGGTTCTTATAGTGTATTCTCTCATAATCCATTCTATCTTATTCTTCCCATTCATTCATTATTCATCTCATCTCTTCATACTTGTTCATGCTACATTGTTTATCTTCATCTTCTTCCTATTTCTCACCCTTTCCTATCCTTTTTCTTTTTCTTCATATATCGTGAGAGAAAGAATGTCTCTCTCTGTTTGCTTATTCTCTTCATCTCAAGTAATTCGAAAGGAAAACGGCAAAAAAAAGTATGGTAAAGAAGGGGAATCATCAGTGATAGACATTCATTAACCTGGAACTTTGATGTTTCATCAAATTTATGAATGTCTGCATGGATTGATCTCTACCGCTATATCTTGTCCCGATAAGAGTCCTTGATGACGCATTTATCTTCATTTCGCACACAATGTTTATGCAGATATGAGAAAGTGGATATAATATAGAGAATCTAGAAGAATGTAGTAATGAAGGTGTGTCTACAGTATCATTTGCCCTTTGTAATGTCCCCCTTTATGCCTTCTACTTTGTATTCACTGATCACGAGGTCCTTTCATTCTTTTGATCTCTTTCATTGTCTTTTGGACTTCTTCTGTCTCCTCTTTGACTCAAAGAACCTTTGAGTACTAATGTAAGATGGAATACTCTCCAATGACACGTATTCTACTATTAGTAAGATCTAATTCATCTTATCTACTTCTTCTTCTTCCTATCCGTATTAAGATAAAGATGATTAGATTATAGAAGATATATTGATGATCATTGAGATTCATCTAAAAGATGAAGGAGTGGCACTCATGATATAAATGGATATGTTAAATGGACGTTAATGAGATTACGTCCCTTTTCTCGTCCACATCTTCTCGTTAATTTGTACGTGCCAGCACCTTTCCACTACTTATTAGAAGTAGAAAAAGTGCCTCGACGAACTGACTATTCAATGCACAATCTTCTCTTGTCAACTAATATCAAGAGGAAATTGATCATGTTTTGTAGTCCTAAGACCAACTCAGGTAATTCGATCAAAGTCAGATCAGGAGAAATCAAGATCTGATCAGGAGAAATCCTAATTTGTTTTTGGCATGATCAGATCTTGATTTCACCTGATCAGATCTTGATTTCTTCTGATCATATTTTGATTTTATCTGATCATATTTTGATTTCTCCTTGTGTTTAAAAATATCTTAGTGGTATTGGAACCACTTAGGAATACATCAAAGCAATGTAAATGATTTATTCATGAATGAAGAAAAAAGAAGGTCGATCGGCATTGTAGTATTCTTGTTGCTTCTCGCACGTGTACTGAAAAATGGACGTTTAAAGGTTTAGAGAGAGGAAATTTTAAAAAAAAGTATAGGTATAAAAGGAATGTAAAGCATATATTATTATCGAAATTACGCTTGAAAGCTGCGTTTTTCTTTTCAAAAAGATTTCAAATTCGCTACTGAAAGCAAGAAATGACATTCCATGCTACTTTCTACTACCGCAATTTGTTGTATTAGGTTGATGCATAAGTTTCTTTACAGCACTTTAGCCCTCTTATTTCTCTTGTCGTTGATCAAAGGGGCCTCTACTCTAAATGTTGGAATGACATTCCCCCTGCCTAGTGTTATTTTCTGGTCTCGTCGTCCAGCTCAGAGTGGCTCATGTTGTTTTCGTCCCCGATCAAATTCACCACTGTGAGTTCACGCAGTGTCTTTTCTAGCCCCAGAACGTAAATTCGATTGACTCGCTCATGTCATTAATGGGGATGAAAGATGGGCCCACTACGACAATGAAGATTGATGTAGACGCCATCATACGAGCCTAAACCCGATCTCCCCGCCAGGAAAGTAATGCTTTCCGTTCGGTGGAGCATCAGGGGAGTTGAGTATTTGGAGTTGCTACAACTATTCCAGACTATTACCATACATTTTCATACCCTCACAGTGTGAGGATTGACCCACTATATTCGGCTAATTTTCAGGGTCGACCCACTATATAAAGTTCATTTTTATGTGAAAAATTAAAATTTAAGCGAAAAATAACGATTTCTCTAAATAGACCCACTATATAAAAATAATTCGGTGAGGGCACCGAAAATGTATGACTATTACCGCACAACAAGGGGAATCTTTGGAGTCGGCCTGGCCTTATGAGATGACAATGCCACGACTAGAATCACTTTTCGATGGTGATTACACAGACGGCAAACTGTCTCATATTTGAGTCATAGGTTATCTAAGATGCGACAATTAGAGAAACGTTATCTCAAATGTGAGACAACTTAGTTAGCTTACTCCAGTCCCCGTTACTATCTCGCGCGAGAGAGTATTATCCACCGTGTCTTTTTGAGAGATTTTGGAGTAAGATAACCTTTCTCTATAGCTGAACTGTTAGACAACCTATATCTAAGAGAATTTGCCGTGAGTATACGAATCCGTTTTCAGAAAAGGTATAGTCCACCTCTGTTTCGAGAAAATCGATATAGAAATAAGGACTGTTAAGGACTGTTAAAAAAAATTAGTAAAGTCGGATGGTTTGCGTAGGAAACCGCACGAATTTCCGAATCAAAATATCGATTTTCTAGAAACGTAGGTCGATTAGGCACTTTCTAAAACGGACTTATGCATCAACGTAATAGAATGACAAAATTAACATGAGTAGCCACGAGTTACAGTTGTTTCATATTTTCCAATAATGTAGGTATAATAAAATGCATACCATTTATGTCGCCATGTGCGCTATCTTGTGCTTGAATTTCCTCAGATTGGCCTTCCGATTGATATTAGAAGAGGTCACCCATGAGACCAGTTTAGCCGAATAGAAGACGATAAGAAATCAATCTGGAAATCATATTGTATAGATATTTAATACTTTTTATGAATAATTCTCTAGGTATTGGTTCGTTTATTGATCTCATATTGAATCTCCAACACTCGTTATCTTGTCTTGATATTGCGTACGGAATCTGCCATAGCGCCAAAGAGAAATAGCAACTAGTGAGCGATCGAAAACTGCTTCTAAGTTCGACATAACACGAAAAAAGTAAATGAATTAATAAATCAATACAACTCAAGCTGTGTGATTCCCATAGCTAGCGGTAGACAGTATTAATCGACCTTCATTCCGCGCCTCTACATTACAAGTTCCTATTAAGCTCAGAATTAAACCGATAATATTGATTTAGAACTACTCTTCAATCTAATATCATACCTGGCTTTAGCACCTCCACATCCTGCTTGAACAATTCGTGTCATTCAGACTGAGTAGCTGCAAATTTGAACTTTCCCATGTTACAACAACATGAATGAGAAACGAAACAACTGCAGAAAAAAAAAAACTAAAAAAAAAAAAAAAAAAAACTAAACTGTAGCATACAACAAATGGATATATGCATCTTCTAGTTCAATGAAACAACGTGATACGAAAATATGAAATATCTATCGATAATAAACTATTATTTCATCGTAAAAATATAAATTAAAACGTGCTCCCTCCTTATAATCAAACACGCACATAAATTAAACGCGCAAGGCAAAATCCTTTGCGCATTTGTAGTACTTGATCCGAATCTGATCAGATCTGATCAGATTCTGATTTCATCTGATCAGATTCAAAAGTGGCCAAATTCCTGATCTGACTTTGATCGAATTACCTGAGAAGGGGCAAATATGTGTGATGAGTGATATTTGATTGATTGTTTCAGTACATATATTTGATGGATTATGTGTTTACCTCGCAATTCATATTACCTCTCGAAAGACCAAAGAAGGAAGGCATGGATGATTAATCTGTATGGATTCTTCTCATTCATATCTCTCCATCTTCTTCTTTACTCCCCTCTCCCTCTTCATCTGCATACTATTTGTTGATCTCTCCATGAATGCATCCATATATGACAGCAGTACACCTTGAGAAGGGAGATAAGATGAAGTAGAAGGAGAGGATAGTAATTGGACTGCTTAGTGGCTTCATCAGAAGAGATAACGAGATGAGTGGAGAGAGACTAAATAATCTCCTGATATAATACATACAGTATATTGATTAACTGATGTCGTTGCAGGAGGGATAGATACTGTTCTTTGTATATGGAACACGATTCGTTTGTGATCATTGTCTATGTATGGGTTGATTTATTGATGAACTATCGCTCTCGTCCACTAAGGAGAGATAATAGAGAAGAGAAGAAGAACAACTGAAGGTTAATGAATGGACAAGTCATCTCTCTTTCTCTATCTCTCAAGATGAAAGAAGATGAAGAGGAAGGAAGAGGAGGGAGTATACTAGTTTAATATATGCCCTCATTTACTATGTATGTTCTTCTTTTGAAGTTTCTCCCTCTCTCTTCCATCCAAATGTGTTGATGTTCTAGTTGAATGAAAAGAGAGAGAGAGAAGAGAGAAGAGTTCTTTCGTCTCTTCATCCTGACTCATTCATTTCATATATAGAGAAAGAAGAAGGGGAGGATGGATGGATGGGTACCCTCAAGGGGTCCTGTAGTAGAAGAAGGAACACATACTATCATATCATAGGGATCATGATTGTATGAGATGAAGTAGAACTCTTCCTAAAACTACATTGGGTCTATATCATCTATAGTGGTTCATTGAGCATTTTGATCATCAAGATTACTGTATACAATCAGTTTTGTGTCGTGATCTCTTCTCTTATTGATATCTGTTGTAACTACTGAAGATGTAGTGGTAGGTGATATCAAATGAAAGATAAGGGGGAAGAGGTAGCAAGTATCATTTATCTATTCTTACATTTTCTCGTTATTAGTTGGTTCCATCTATCACCTTGTCGTCCTTCTCTTCTACTTTTTTCTCTTCATATTTTTGACCCTGTCATTGGAGAGAGAGAGGAATCCTCTCAGAGGATGGTATATTCTTCTTCTCATTAGTCTTTCCTCTTCTTCCCCATCTTGGTTTCTATTATTCCTCTCTTCTTCTACTATAAGAAACATCGTCCTCTTAATGTACATTGAGTATCTGTATGGAATGGAGATGACAGATGAAGGGAGGAGAGAGGGGAGAAGGGTGGAGGAATGGAAAGGATAGGGGAGGAATGGTGAAGATGGAATGTCGATTTCTTCATTTTCTCGTCAATCTTAGTGTACTCTCCTCTCTTCTTTCTCTATTCCTCCCTTATCCTCTTTCTTTACCTATAATTGAATCTCGTAGTGCATTTGGAACAGATTAATTGCAACATTCAATCAAAAGATAAAACAGAAATAGGAGTAACCAATTGATTGATGAAGAATGGTTAGCACTTTATTTCATCTACAGACACAATCCCACAAATGGACAAATAAATAAGTTTAATTAAACATTTTTGTCTCCTTGCTTCTTTTCCACTTTGATGGTATAATTAAGTAATGAAGAAAAGAGAATTAGAAAGATCCAAAGTCTAATAATGGCCATTCATGGAGGGATCGTCCTATGAGGAATTGATTACTCAAAACACATTGAGTTAATGAATTATTGATTGATATAATTGATGATGAAATACCGCATGAACTTTATCATTCCCCTCTTTCAATCTGATCTCCTGTTATCAGTATTATGATTTGAAAGAAGGGAGGGGAATAAATGAGAGAGGGAGGCCCTATCATCGCATCTCGTTATCATTCTCTGTGCTCTCCATTCATCATACTTTCTCTGACTATGTCTCGTGTCATTTACGATGGCTGCAGATTATGATTATAGAAGATAGGTCTGGCTGCCTGTCTCTTCTACTTCTCCTCCTCCCTTCATTTATACTCTTCCACATGACGACATCAATTTCGTACTTATTAATATTAGGATTAGGATTTATGAAAAGATTAAACCAACTGATACGATGAATTTGAGACTCTCATGATATGTCTACGATGATGTGATAAGTACATGAAGTAATGAATATGCTTCGTTCCATCATAACAATTGGTGTGCACAGGGAGAAATACTGCACTATTTTAGAACACGGGTCTAGTCCAAAAGTATAGTATAAAAGTCTAGAATGAAAAGCCCTTTCCTTAGTATTTGTTCTGCAGTAGTGCCAGAAATACTGCCACTTCCACTTCTCTCTCCCTTGATCTGTCACTGTAGAAACGGGAGTGAGGGAAGAAGCGAGGCTATATGTCATTCAAAGTCCCATTTTGTTGAATTTGAATCTATTCCATATATAGATTGAATTGGAGATGGATATGATTGAGGAGACAGTTGATACTGTCGGAGTATTGGCTATCGTGAGCTCTTTTCATTGGAATGGGTTTGCTGAATGATGGAACAAGAGTTCAGTTGATGTTATAGTAGAAGAGTGTAATAGATGATAGAGAGAGAGAGGAATGATGGAAGGAAGAAGAAGAAGAGTAGGAGGAGATATAAGACTCCTCCTTCATTTATATATCTCTCTTTTCTATCTCTATGTCTCTCGTAATCATTGCACGGAGTTCTCACTTGGTACAATCAGTCGAGAGAGAGAGAGAGAAATGAAGATAGAATGAGAGAGGAGAAGATGGGGGGGTATAGTAAAAGTAAGAAGTGAGAGAGAGAGGATAGGGATGAAATAGAGGGCGGTCCATGTGGACTTAACCATCGTCGTCGTTGTCTCTACTGTCCTTCCTCCCATCTCATCCTCTCCATTCCTATTCCTTCTTCTGTCATCTTCTCCGCCTACTACACATCCTCTTCTAGACGACATACAAGATACAAGAGAAAGAAGTAGAAGACATAGTAAGAAGAGAGATTGTAGAATAGAAGTAGAAGAAGTAGATAAAGAAGTACACATCCACGATTCGTCTGTCTCATCTCTCCTTCATCTCTAATATGGACCCTCGTCATCGATATGGAAATAGAGATGGGAAAGATCAAAGATCATCAACATCATCTCTACTCTCACCCCTCCATTCATCATCCTCCATATCATATCCTCCTTCATATATGAAGAGGGCTTCGATGGGTGGTCCAGGCAACAGAGGACGTTCTACTTCTACTGAAGATAATCATACTATCTTATCATCGACCAGATCAAAGTATGCTACCGTATCCTGCTATACTCCGAATGATTCGGCGTGGGAACACAGACAGAGAGCCCCATCTCTACGGTATGTTTGTATTACGGTAGGTAGGGGATATTGATTGATTGATAAAGTTGTATTTGTCTGTTGAGAGAGGAGATTTGAGTGCGAATGGACGATACTCGATCATTTGGCTTTTTGTAGCCGATGACAGTTGATAGAGAGAGGAAGAGAGAGAAATAGAAAGGTTGTTCTCACTCCTGCTCATTTTTCTTCTTCTTTTTTTAGTCCTCACTCTTCTTCTTCTCTTCCTCTTCTCTATTCTATTTCCTCTCATTCTTTCATTGGTCTTCTCTTCTATTAAATGGACAATTAATCACGAGAAACAGAAGGAGAATATGAAGAATCTGAAGAATCTTAGAAGATATCGTTTGAATGAATGAATGGATATTGAATAGAGAGGGGAAGAGATCATTCATATATAATTGAAGAGATCGTTGAAATTATTTATCTGTTAAATGTGTGTGGATTATGAAATGAGGGAGTAGAGGGAATTATGATTGGTATCGGAAGATGGATGAAATAATTATAGTGTTTATATTTGCATTCTGTTAATCTGTGACTATTTATTGATTAATACATAGTATGGCATTGTATAGTATTATTTAATTTTGATTTTAATGTACCTGCAAACTTATAATTGTACCTTTTAATGAATTGGTTTATTAGAATTTATATCACCTTGTCTAGTGATAGTAGATGTTCATTGTGAGAGTGACTGACTATAAGATAGATTGAGACTCCGCCCACTGATATCATATCTAATCAGTCTTTATCTCTATCTGCCTATCTTATCTCGTCGTCTACTCCATTCTATTCACATTCATTCGAACACTTACAATAAATGTTGGGAGAGATATCATTAGATACATCAATAGATGTCGGAGTTGAGAGAATACAATATGAGCAATGAAATCAATGAGAAACAATACAATCAATAATGAATGGTTTCATTACAGTATCCCGACTATCCCATCATCTCAATCGCTGTCGTCGATTCAGAAGGCGTCGTCGACGTCGAAGAAGACAAATGGGTGGTAAGTAGATTACTGTAGTTTAGGTGTTATGATGAAATCTTAGTGAAGTGTATGATGCATGTATGTGTGTGGGATGAGAGGAAGTAGATATAGATGATGATATCTTTAATCTTTGAGTCTATTATATTGTCTTCTCCCTTAACACTTCTTAGATAGGTGATATTTTTGTACTAGACAGATCGATTGATTGTTTGATTGATGAAAATGGTAATGCGTTAACACTAATATGACTAGTCGTAACGACCTTAAACACCATAATGCACAATATTTATTAATATTACTAATTTTACAAGATCTATTAAATCCGTGCATGCATATAACTGATTTGTACGTCATAATAATTATTAACTTAAAACGCGCTCTCTGTAAGGGCGGAGGGGGGAGGGCACAAAGTTTCAAAATCATCCTAGACCATTCATATTTGGTGGTTAGAGTCCCTAGGGGTGGGACACACTTCAGCCAAAAAATTGACCCGAATTATCGATTTTCGATCTACCAAAAGTGAAAAAATCAAATTTATTTTTCGAATCGTGTCATATATCATTCGAAAGAGCGTTGAAATTTATGTAAAACTGACAAGTTTCAAGAGATTTCGTTCATTGGTTTTTGAGAAAAATAGGATTTTATGAAAAAAGGCCAGGTTTTTTTCCTTTGGTGAAATAGCAGACCACTTTCCCGAAAACTCTTATACCTGCCCAGTTGATATCTTATGTAAAATTGGACGGGCTATCCGAATAACACACTCATTTTAACCATCTCGGTTCCGGAACATGACATATTTGCAAAAAACTAGCGGATTTTAGCGTTACAATCGTCGACGCAGGTTCGATTCCGGCCGCGGGTCAAAATTTTTGCAAACTTTTTTTAGCTCCGTTTTGGCTTCTAATCATCTTTTTTTATGTTTAGGACTGTTTTAATTGGTTTTGATAACACATCACATGATTTCAGCAGATGAGCAAGTCTCCGAGATTGTTGAGCAGGGATACGCGCTCAAGACCAAGAAATTGGCAACTCGATATACGGAAAAAGCGAAGGATTTTGTTATTATGCTATTCGATGAGGGGCTGAATAAGGGAACCAAAGTGTCTGATGAAGATGGTGAGAAAAGAATGCGAGAATCGCTAAACCCGGATGGCTCAAGAATGTTTTCACCCGAAGAAAGGTTGAGTGCTCGCCAAATAAACTCATATTATAGCCGCATTAAATCTGCATGAACCATGGCATCCGTTATCATTGACAAAAAAAGAAAGCAAAGTGGAATTAGAGCGAAACGTTCTACAATCGATGTGGATAGCGATGAACCAAATTTCGATACAGAATGGAGGAATTTGCTGAACGAAATGGATAAGAACGAAGCTGATGCAATTGATTATGAGGCGTTAATATCTGATGAAGATCTAATGATCACTTCCATCAGAAACAACATGAAAGAAATTTTCAACATGGACGAAACAATTGAATTGGATAATTAATCAATCTTAATTCTGTAAAGAAAGATGTGACGATGTATGTGTTCAATGTGCAAAATGTATCATTTGATAAAAATGTTCAAAATTAGAAACCACCTTCAGAACATTGCATTTTAGGTATTGATCGATCTTAAAACCAATTAAAACAGTCCTAAACATCGAAAAAAGATGATTAGAAGCCAAAACGGAGCTAAAAAAAGTTTGCAAAAATTTTGACCCGAGGCCGGAATCGAACCTGCGTCGACGATTGTAACGCTAAAATCCGCTAGTTTTTTGCCAATATGTCATGTTCCGGAACCGAGATGGTTAAAATGAGTGTGTTATTCGGATAGCCCGTCTAATTTTACATAAGATATCAACTGGGCAGGTATAAGAGTTTTCGGGAAAGTGGTCTGCTATTTAACCAAAGGAAAAAAACCTGGCCTTTTTTCATAAAATCTTATTTTTCTCAAAAACCAATGAACGAAATCTCTTGAAACTTGTCAGTTTTACATAACTTTCAACGCTCTTTCGAATGATATATGACACGATTCGAAAAAATCAATTTTATTTTTTCACTTTTGGTAGATCGAAAATCGATAATTCGGGTCAATTTTTTGGCTGAAGTGTATCCCACCCCTAGGGACTCTAACCACCAAATATGAATGGTCTAGGATGATTTTGAAACTTTGTGCCCTCCCTCTGTCGCTACCCCTGCGCTGTAAGGGAGAGTGCGTTTTAATTAATATATAATCTCACTCACGGAGTCATTCAATATAGATGTTGCGCAGAGATTATAAAAAGACCTGTTGTTTTCATGTTTCGGCCATTTCATATGCATTTGGTTTCCATCTTAGTGTGTTTTAAAAGTCAATACGTAGTAATGAAATTAATATCCGTAGCATTTGTTTATATCTGTGGAAGTAGCATGGTGTTCTTTAATCAATTGATAAATAGTCCATACAAAATGCGTTTTCTTTGTAGTATCATTAAATGGTTGTCGTTATGTTCCTCTCTTAATCTAGATACCATATCTTTAATGAGTACCATTAGTTGATACCCTCGAGCAATCAATGAAGGTTGAACATTCGCATCATAGTGTCTAGGAAAATTTAAGATCTCAAATACTAATAAATCCCATTGTTTAATAACGTGTTTCGAGGAATGAAATAAAAGGTTCTCGTTTTCAATACAGGCATAACATTATCTTCTAGCGAGCGGCTCGCTTACTTACTCGGTCAAATAAAATGAACTAATGACTGATTAGTTCATATAATACCGTTCACCTCTATCCTCTCTAATCTCTCTCCAACCTCACTCGTTCTATCCATTTTCTTTCGGAATAGACTTAGCTAATCGCCCTTGTCCATCTATGATCTACCCTTCTCAATCTCTTCTCTATTCTATCTATTGTCAAAGTATGATCAGATACTAAACGAGGAACAATGCGAATATTTACAATCTATATTATTATTATATTAGCAGCTATCTATCCTATCTATGGCTAGATGATCACCTTCCATAGCTTCTCCTTCTTTAGTCATCTCATCTACTCTTGTTCTTTCATCTATCATTCAATGTACTCTAATCTACTCTACAATATCTTTTACTCTCAACCTATAATTTGACCTTAAGACTCTTTTTTTCTTTCCTCTACTCTTCTTCTCTTACTTTATGGTTTGATCCAAATTCATCTCCCCTCTCGTCTCTTTCATGTATGCTACTCGACCGATGCACATACAATTTCTCCCTCTTCTTTTTAGATCTCTCCCTCTCCCTCTCCTTCTCCCTCTCCCTCTCCCTCTCCTTCTCCTTCTCCTTCTCCCTCTCCCTCTCCCTCTCCCTCTCCTTCTCTAAATAGCGTGAGTGTGTTCACTTATGGAGAAGGTGTAAAAGGGGAACACTCCTCCCTCTCATCCTTCCTTCCTTCTCCTCTATTGGATGAATAATGTTGTTTTCAATGACTAAATAGGTACCTATAAAACCTGTCAGGTCAACGGGGTACAATTTATTTTCAATTTTAACAGAATCCCAAATTGCTCTGTTCCTATTTGTCCTACAGCTACTATTTAGTCACTGATTGTTTTAGTCTCTACCTCCCTCTCCCTCTCAATCTCCTCCTCCATCTGTTATACTCTGATGATCTATGTGAACATTTGCACACAAACTGAATGATAATCATATCTATCACAATAAACATAATAATATGACTGAATGACGTTTTCTATCCCAACACACAGACTATTTGATGTTGTGAGTAGATTTGTTTATTCATATCCTAGTGCAATTCTTGAGTAGTTCCCTTGGTGTCCAAGCCTGCGCACGCTGCTATCAATCTCTCACTCTCTGTGCTATTTTTGTGATATAGAAATGATAACAGTCCATATGGCTGGTTACTTTATTGTTGATTCATTATGTATAGATGAAACGTATTTGGTACTTGATTATGTGTCCCCTCTGTTGTTATCGGATTTAGTCTTCCTCCCTTCTCCTTTTATCCCCTTCATTCATCTGTCATGTTCCATTGACTTGATCTCGTATCGGTCGAGTAGAGACAGAGAGAGAGAGGGAGAATGGTCCCTCCCTCTACCTCTCTCTCTCTCTGACCATCTCTGGTCCGTGTTCTATCCATGAAATACATTGTTATTGATATATTAAATATACAACTACTATCCTCTATTAGATTCCATTCTCTTTCTATCTACACTTGTTAGTGTGTCTGTGTGCAGAGTAACTGATGTGATTGAATGAACATTCGAAGAGAGAGAGAGATCACATTTCATCAAATCTCTCCCTCTCATTCTCCCTCTCCCTCTGTCTTCTATCTCTATTTGTGTGTTGATTGACTGGCTAATAGCCGAACATCGGAGTGTTTTGATTGCACAGAAGCTACCCCCCCCCCACGTATTATTGTTGTGCACCCCAGACGACGTTTCCTAATCGGAGTTGATTAGCTGCCTTATCTATCTATTGTGTTATTCGTTCCATTCTCTCATTTCCGTCTATCTCTCATCTGTGGATAGAGATAGATAGATGGACAAACAGAAGAAGATGAAGATTGAGAAGGTGCAAGAGTCTACCTCTGTCTCTACCTCTCTCCCCCCTCCACTCTTACATGGGAGATACATCATTATGAGATCAGACGAACCATATATTACCGACCCCCAAAGTCGATTCGATTAGTCATTGATTGATCTACTTTATTATTTATCGTATTTAAGTATCGATTTCTAAGCTGTATATTTGCTGTGTTTATTGTCGAACGAAAATTGTTTGCTGAAGAGTTCATCATTCTCAATCTCCATTGACCCAATTGGTATCCTTTCTGGTACTTCTATTTCATTGTTCTCTAAATAAACGATGAACATTATTTATTCGTCATATTGGTATTTCTCAAACTTCTATTCCATCTTGCATCTCTTCCTGTTCATTCCTCATCTATTTATTTCGCCCCCCTTACTTATACTACTCATTCCCTCCGTTCTTATTCTTTACTCTTCAAACTCTCTACGAATACAACCTTTACCTTTCAACTCCTCCCTCTCCCTCTCCCTCTCCCTCTCCTTCTCAACTTTTTCAAAAGTGTCACTGTATGCACACACGATACGATACCCTCTGTCCATACGATGATGGTTATCTATTCCCTCTTCTCCCTCCCCTGTCCCCTCTCCTCTCCTCATCTTACTAAACCTGGCACTATCACGTTTCACGCTGCCTATTAGTCATTTCGGTGGTAAGTTGAGATCGTTCTCAAGTCGGCGAATAGAAGAGACCAATATTGTGATTTGAGTCTTTGTTAGACTGGCATGATGTTGCACTTGACGATATGGAAAAGAGATAGAGATAGAGATAGAGATCACGATTGCCTCCCTCTCTCCCTCTCCGTCTCCCTCCGATTACTTGACCATATCTCATCTCTGTAGAGTGTCTCTATTCTCTTTCTCTTTTCATCTTTATTCACACACACTGTAGGGAGAGAGAGAGAGAGGGAGAGAGGGAGAGGGAGAGAGAGCGCTCGTTAACTCTGCCTAATTTATGGATCATTATCTGTCGATAGTTGAAGGAGAGAGAGGGAGAGAATGGCCTCTTCTTCTTCTTCTCTTGTATCGTCTCAGTCATTCACAGGAGGGAAGAAGAGAGAGAGTATGAGTGATTTGGCTATTCTACTTGTCTTTTACTACTCCTTCCTCTTCTCTCTTCTCTGTCCCTTTATGTTGTATCATCTACTTAACTGTCACATATGGGAATAGACTACTTTGAGACCTTCCTCATCTTTTTAACCCATTCAGATCCTCTTATACTTGTACATCTTCTACTTATTCTTCATCTTCTTAGTTGACTGACTGTGCATGAGTATGGAAATCATGCGGATGGGTGAGAGGAGTGAAAGGAGGGAGAGGGAGGGGGAGGGGGTTAAGTAGGAAAGAAGGGCGGCGATCCGAGCTTTGTGGCCACACTTTGTATCCCCCTCTCTCCCTCCCTCTCCCCTAGTATCCAAGAGAAGAGGTAGATAAAGGTACCATCCAACCATCTCTCTGTATCTATGATGTACCCTGATGTTGGTCTATAGATTAGTAAGACTATGAATAAAGATGAAGAAGGGAATGATCGTATTTCTGTTCATTGTCTATTATATGATGGAATGATACAGTGTTTATAGTATCTCTTTATTGAACGTCCTCCTCTTCTCTATCTCTCCCTCTGATCATTCCAATTGTTTATGGAGATCAATACCATCAACAGTAGATTGAATTGAGTAGAATCTTATGGTTCTTGTCCCCTTCCTCCTTCTCACCACCCTCCACAAGAGGAAGGGAATATGTATCCAGATGGCACTTTCTCTCCCTCTGGGTCCTTTCTGATCACTCTTCCTCTCCCTCTCCCTCTTCATCTCTCACATACTTCTTCTAACTACCCATCCATCCATTCTCTTATCTTATTCATTGTACATCGTTAGTTCAAATCGTTTAGTTGTCTATTCTAGCCCCCTCCAATCTATGCTCTCCCTCCCTCTCCCTTTTGGATCTCTCCCTCTCCCTCTTGGATCTCTCCCTCTCCCTCTTGGATCTCTCCCTCTCCTTCTCTTGTTCATCGTTTCTCATAATCATCATGTCCACACACTATTCCTCCTTTCATTTCTCTCTTCTCCCTTCTTCTCCTCTTCCTCTTCAGATCTTCTCTATCCCTTTTCCTCGGCTCATTACCCATATTCTCTCCCTCTCCTTTCTCACTACCACCCATGGAAGTTGGCTGTTTTTTTGAGTGTGTGTAACTCTCTCTCTCATTCCTCTTTAAACTATGGAGTACCGTTCTATTTCCTGTATTGACTAAGTATCTCTATGTACTCTATCATTATCTATTTATTCATTCGTTGTTGATATCATCTCTTCCATTGAGTTCAATTATTCATTCTATTCATATCTCTTCATCATATTGTATGAACCATAACGAACATTTGTATACACTTTCAATCTCCTTCTCCCTCTTCCATCTGACAGTTTGTCCTACCACCTCTTCCTCCCTCTCCCTCTCCCTCTCTCTTCGATCTCCTCGACCCGTTTCGACCAATTGTTTGTGTCTCTCTCTCCCTCTCCCTCTAGCCTTCCTCGCCTACCCTAAAGAATCTCTTTCTCTCTCGTGACACTGCCTACCCTCTACATCGTCCGTTGGCCAATTTACCCCCATCCGCTCCTTCTCCCTTCTATTCTCATTTTACTTCTTCCATATGAACTATCATCGAGAGTTGCTTTACCCATGTATTAGTGATATTCATATGGTTACTCTATTCTATTATACTTTTATATCTATCCATCTAATCATTATTCAGTAATTCGTCTTTTTTGTTCCTCCTTCAATTGAATTGGTCCGATCACGTAATCAGCATCTCTAATCTCTTTGGGTTGAATAAGAAGTGATTGATGCTACTCTCTCTCTCTGTCTCTTAATCGAGAGATGATAAGGGGGAGAGGGAGATAGAGAGGTGCGGAGTGTGATTGAGAAGGGTGGAGATAGGTTGAGGATGAAGCAAATTGAGAATGTCTATGTGACAGTATGTCCTTTCCTCTCCGTTCTATCTCTGATTTATAGAGATAGAGAAGATGAACGGAAGTGGCTTGATCAAAGGGAATAAGAAGGAGAGGGAGAGATTGGATGGAGAGGGAGAGGCTGGTTCAAATGGCTCTGGTGTATAGTATTGGTATAGAGAGGGAGGGGGGATTGAATGGGTAGACAGGATAGAGAGGGAGGGATATCTCTTCCTATTCATCTATATCTACAACATAGAGTACTTGATCTCTATCTCTATCGATAGGTTATTATACTCTTTTACTATGTCCCCTCTATCATTCATTCCCCATTTGTATAGTAATACATATCCCTAGTAGTCCTTTTGTGTGTATCTTTCATTCCTCTCTCTCTCCCTCTCCCTCTCGTTCCTCTGTATGACAATTGATATTGTATTATTGTGATTACTCATCAATTCTTTCATTTCCTTCCCCTTCTTCTTCTTCATCCTCTTCTGATTCACTCTTCGTTCTTTCTCCCATCTATCGTCATCCATAGATGTGTGTTTGTAGTTTAAGGAGAGGGAGAGGGAGAGGGAGATTGAGAGGGAGAGGGAGATGGAGAAGAGATGGTTTGGGAAAGGTCGTCCATGGTCAAGAATGACTGTATTAGACGATAGATTCATTCAAGAATCTAATAGCTCTAGTATTATGAAGAAACGGTCAATAAATCAATAATTGAAGTACTGTAGTTAATGTATCCTTGTCTATGTTATAATTATAAGTGTTTATGTTGTTCTTATCAGTTTATCATTCCTTCTTCTTCTTCGATTGTGATTATATGGAATGAATGAACGATGCACAGTAGGAGATGAATCAATCACCTGACCATTCTCTCTATCTCTCTTTATCTCTCTCTCTCTTGAAGTAGTATGAATCTTATCATTACTCAAGTGTCACTACTCATTCATCCATTCGATGGGTCAGAAGACGTTTTGTCACTCATAAAGGTGTTACACAGAGGGAGAGGGAGAGGAGTGGAAGCGATCACTTTTCCTTCTCTCTCCTCCTCTTCTTCTCTTCTCTCTATCTTATTCCACATGTTCTTTGGTGGTCCATTCCTCTCCTTCCTCAATTCGTACTTTTTTTAGAATTGACTTACTATTCTCTATCTCTCCTTCTTCTTCTTCTCATATTTTGTTCCTTCATAGATGTCACGTCTTCTCTTCTTCTTATGTAGTATCGTCCTCTTACTTTTTCAACTTCGACTCCTCGTATCTTCTTCCCTTCCCCTTCTTCTTCTTCTTCTTCTTCAATTCCCTTTAGCCCCGTTCCGCATTTGTCTCTACATATATCTTCTCCCTCTCCCTCTAGAGTCTCTCCCTCTCCCTTTATCTCCTCCCTCTATCCTCTATCGATAGACTACACTGATCATCTTCATCTTCATTTTCATGGTGATGGAGGTCTCTCAGAGAGACAATAGAATGAGTAGAAGACGTGTGAATGAGAGTGGTTAGTCTATGTGGGAATAAGGAGGGAAGTGACAGATTATGGATTACTGTACCTATTCTTCCCTTTAGGAATCATCTAAAAGGTTATTTGAAGGAGATGTGTGTCGTATTGTTTGTTCTCATTCTAGTTATTCAATATTGTTCATTCTCTTCTTTTGTTTCATCTATCAACATCTATTTTACTTCTTCTTCTTCTTCTTTTTGTGTTGCGAAGTAAACGAAGAAGACTGAGTGAAAGGATCCTCTCTATTCTTTCCTCCCTCTATCCCTTCTTCTTCCTATCATGTTTCGTGCCATGCCGAGCTACTCTCTCTCTCTCTCTCTCTCTCTCTCTCCCTCTCTCTCCCTCTATCTCTCCCACTACCTCCGTTCTGCTTACTCTTTCTTTCATGTTGTTCTCCCCTAATCAGCTGACCTCTTCATCCTCTAATTTATTCTCTGATCTTCTATCGTCTCCATTCTCTTCTTCCATTTCAACTTCAATTCATTCATTATTTCTTTCCCCTCTCTATTCATTCAACTATTCATACTTGTTCTTACACTCACATAGTCAATCAATCATTTCGTTTCTTTCATCGTCTCTCTTTCTCTCTTCAATTCAATCAATAATATCTATCATCTATACTTCATCCTTCTCCTCTAGATACAATTGCAGTCTCGATACTCATTGTGTGCCCTTTCGTTGTCTCATCTGTCCACCAACCAACATTTATTTCCCCCACTTCTCTCCCTCTCCCTTTCTCCCTCTCCTTCTCTCTCCCATGGATTGTTTTTGTGTTGTGACTACAGTTCGCAATAGTTTGCGTGTTCTTCTCTCTCCCTTCCTCTTTCTCGTAATAGTAGTAGTAGAATGAGGGAGGGAGGGAGGGGATATAGAGGGGAAGTTTACTCAAACTCTCCCTCTCTCTCTTTCTCCCTCTCTCTCCTTCCTTTCTCTTCTTCTCCTTCTTCTTTGATCGTCTATCATTCTGTCTAGATTATGATAAGAATAGCCGATCGCTCTCTCCCTCTCCTTCTTTCTCTCCCTCTCCCTCTGCCCTTCTCTGAGAGTGTCTTTAGTGTCAATGTAGACGAATGAGTGGAAGGGAGGGTATTAACCCCTTTTACGGCCCTCTCTCTCCTTCTTCTTCTTCCTTCTTCATTATCTTCACTCCTCATCATTCCTCTCATCTTATAAACTAAGTATATCACACATTTTTATTTTATTTCCCTCTTCCATTTCATTCCTTCTTTTATTCCTTAATTCATTGATTGATTACTATATTGAATGGTTGGTTGTTAGTTGACCTTGTTCCTTTTGCTTTGACTGACTATTAGAGAGGAGTGAGTACAAGCAATAGAGGAGAGGGAGAGGGAGAGATGATTGGATTGAGAGGGAGAGGGAGAGGGAGAGACGACGTCCTTTGTAGTGGTCAGAGTTCAACAACGACGTCGTCTGTCCTTATGGACTCTGTGGTTATTATGAGTAAGACTGATAAGGAGATTAGCAAAGAGAGAGGGGAGGGGGTGAGTTTCCATCTCTCTCTCTCTCTCTCTCTACCATTTCCATCTTTATTATTCACCAGATTAAATTAGCGTTCATAAATGTTCATAAATAGACATGCCTGCTTCAAAATGCTAAGTATATTTTTGTTAAAAATTATTTATTAGTTAGATTGTTCCAATTGTACAATAAATGATGATTATCGTTCCTCATTCCAATTGCCTCCCATTTAATAATATTGCGTTGATGTGATTGTCTTTCTCCCTCTCTCCCTCTCCCCCTCCCTCTCCCCCTCCCTCTCCCTCTCCCCTCTCCCTCTCCCCTCTCCCCTCTCCCTCTCCCTTCATCCCCTTCTTCTCTTTTCTTCTCCAAGTTGAAAGACGAAAGCGAATGTATAATTAGTGAGTGAGAGAATATAAGTGTGAGGTTCTTCCATCATCTCTTCGACTTATTGTTATTTGGTTTACAATATTTGTCCTTGCCTTCCTTCCATATGTTGACATAGTTGATAATAGTAATGGATATGAATGAGTGCATTCATCTTTCATCATATTCTCTATTCATTCTTGTTATCTATTGATATTTATATGATGACTATATAACTCTCAGTTCTTTTCATCAACATGTACATCATATTCACATATCAGTTTAATATCATAACACAATAAAACACTCTCTCCCTCTCCCTCTGTCGATCTACCTCTCGTTATCTTTTCACACACACATACACATTTGATTGTATCTCTTTCTCTTCTCCTCTTCTCTATTCATTCATTCATCTCCTCTACCTCTCTTCTTCTCCTTATCCTCTTATCATCTATCACCCTCAGAGTGATTAAGTATAGTGATAGAAGGAAGAAGACGAGACCGAGAGGATATCACCTAGTCTCTCCCTCTACTTCTCTCTCTCCCTCTACTTCTCTCTCTCCCTCTCCCTCTCCCTCTTCTAGCTGTAACAATTGATCTCCTTTCACTTTTCAACTGTTCATCTTCTTCTTCGTTCTAAAGTACTTGTCTCCTCTAGTATGGTGTCAGTTAGTTGTTCAAAGGTCATTCTCTCGGGGGCTAAAAGGAGTAAATATTTTGGTCGTCTTTCCATCTTTAATCCTTCCATTTCCGTCGGAACTATTGGACATGTTCGACTATTGAATTAGTAATTATGAGTAGTTCATAGATATGAAAGATGATAGAATGATAAGATGATTAAGAGATGAATAAGTAGATAGAATAAGAAAGCAGAGAAGTAGATAGATATGATATGCTCAAAAGAGAAGAGAAACAGATTAGTCTTTTTCTTTGATACACTTCTTCTCATTGTTATCTTTAGTTTAGAACATGATAACAGAATAGAGGAGGAGAGGGAGGGATTGATTGTTGATTCTATCTTCTTCTTCTTCTCTTTTTCTTTCTCTCTCTCATGAATTCTCAATTGTATTGTGTGTCCACATGTTACACTCTAACGCTCATACTCACCCATATATTCCATCTCTCTCCCTCTCCCTCTCCCTTGAGTATCTCTCCCTCTCCCTCTCTTTCGTGTTTGCGTTTCGCACTATCTCCTTCTGTCTCTATCTCTCTCTCTCGATACACTACCGCATGTGATCATCATTTGTCGGTTGTTTGTTTCCTGTTATCACTACCTTATAATTGGATCAATATCGATTCTGGCCACGATTCTTGATTGATCTATTGATTATTGATTGATCTATTGATTTGATTGATATATTAATTATTGATTGATATAATGTTTATTGATTGATCTATAGATTATCGATTGATTGTTCCTTTTTTGCAGTAACGGTGAGGGAGTATCATCGTCTACATCATCACATAATCATTCATCATCATCTAATCACTCAATATCCTCCCATCATCATCATTCATCATCTTCTTCATCTTCTACCACACATCATCATCCTCATTTGAGAGGTGCACCTGGAGGTATACTCTATTCTTTATTCATTCATTATCGATTAATAATGATGGTGTACTGTATTCTTGTTCTCTATGATAATTGATTGATTGATTACTGTAGTAAATGTATAATGTGTTCGTCTTCTCAATGATAATCGATTGATTGATTGATATCTGTAGGTGTTCATCGTAAGCCTGATCCTCTCACTCTGCCTCCATCATCATCAGTGACGTCATCATTGAGAACTTCATCAACAGATTCTCCTTCATCTTCTTATCATCATCGAGATAGAGATAGAAATAATCATAAACATCGAGATAAGGATAAGAAGGTATGATGGATGATCTTTGATCTTTGATTGATCTCTTGATCTATTATAGGATCGTGTCCATTCCTCTCATCCTTCTTCCTCATCATCTTCTTCTTCCTCTTCTCGTCTTCCTCCATCTATGGCCTTGGATATCTCTACAGCTCCATCATCTCTATCCTCATCTACTTCTCTATCAGCACCTTCCTCTCTTACTCTTCTCTCTCCATCTGCTTCCTCTCCTCGAATACCCTCATCCTCTTCCTCTTCTTCCTCATCATCATCTACAATGGCTGCAACTGCAGTGGCGACCGCCCCCACTGCCACCAAGCAGACGACGAGTTTGAATAATAAGTGGGTTATCTGCTTTTGTCATTTATTTGGTTAGATAGAATGAGTTGATCTCATGTAGCTATGAATTCTTAATTGGAGTAAAAAGGGGTCTTTCAAACAATTTCATTATTCAAATCATTTTCTAAAATAATAAAGAGACTAGGTGAATGCCATAGTTAATTGATGGTTAATGTGCAATATTTGTCCTTTTAAATAGGTGAATGTGATTGAGAGGGCAATTGAAATAGACATTTGACGTCAGATATTTTGCTTTCAACCGGTTGATTTCTAGTCTTACGGGCATTTGAAAGTTGCTTTGTAAAATTTGAGCTCAGTAATTTCAGAATTAGAATTAATGATAACTGATAGTTGTAGGAACGATCATGACTCCTCTCTGGCATCTCCATCTACTTCTTCTTCTTCTCCTACCAAATCATCCGCCTCTACCTCAACTTCATCAATAGGAGTTGGTGGAAGTAGAAAGAGAGAATCAATTATTATTCCATCTGATGAGAGTGGACAACCTGAAAGGAAGAAAAAGGCTAAAGAGATCACCAAGAATACTGTAGATGAGACAACCACTGAGGATACTGTACCTCCATCTACTAGTCAGGATAATACTCCCAAGAAGAAGGTACGATACTTTATTGATCAGACGGGGATACGGTATATTGATTGACAATGGTCGAGGTCGTGTCAAAAAGTGAGTGGATAGTAAAAGGGAGAGAGAGAGGTGCAATCGGGTGTAGTAAACGGAACGAATTAATGGTCATTTGATGTGTGAGAAGAGAAGATAAAGAGAGGATGGAGAGATGTTGTTTAGTCCATTGAGATTGAGAGATATGAAGGGAGGGAGGATTATAGTTTGATGTTTATCTTCTCTCGTCTCTATGTATAATGTACTTTGGTATAGTGTTATTGTAGAGAGTGAAGAAAGTATAAGAACTTTATGAAATGATCCATTTGTCTCTCTATTCATTCATGCATTCACTGATCCTTATCTTGTGCAGTCTGTCTGTAGATGGTGATCTACTCTCTCTCTCTCTCTCTCTCTCTCTCTCTCTCTCCCTTCCTCCATCTCTCGTAACTACAATATACTAAAAGTGTCGGGAGGCGATGAGAAAGAAGAAGAAGAAGATGAAGAGTAGCAGATGTTGTTGGAAGATAAAGATTAAGGATGAAGTAGATTGGATAGAGGAGAAGGAGGAGGATGGTTGATATTTATATGAGATAGACAAGGTGATTCAAGGTTTCATTGAGATGAGATAAAGATCTGAATGAGTTACTCTCAATGAATGAATGTAATGGGTAGAGGGAGGGAAATGAGGTAAGCAGAAGAGAGGAAGGAGATAAGGGAGAGGAAGGGAGTTAGTGATTGGAATGAATGATAAGAAGGAGAGGGAGAGAGGTGAGAGATAAGATAAGAGATAAGCTGATTGATGAGATATATGGGAGTTCATCCATCAATTACTCAGATGATATCATATGATCTATCAATCAATCGATAATGTTCAGTCATCTCATACTCGTGGTACATGTGTAGCCATTCAAGCTGATCGTGATGACGTCATCATGAATCTTCCTGCTGGATCATCTGTCACTCTTACATTCACTATTGTGTGTAAGGTCGAGACTGGAGATAATAATGGTGAGTACTCCATGCACTCTAAGAGTTTGTATGGAGTGTTGAAGGGTTAGATGGGGGGAACACTTTGGATCTGTTTCATGGGGGGGGGGAGTAAGAACAACACCGAAATGGGATGCTTATGATGAATTTAATAGATGATTGAAAGGGGAATTGAATGAGTTGAAGATGATAATATTTCAGCTCCAATCAATACAATGTATATATCAACGATGGCTGGAGGAAAGGAATTGACTGGAGTATTGACTGATTCTGAAGGATTAGGACTGCCTAGTACTCAGAGGAGAAGGTAATGCAGATTATTGATTAATTGATTCATAGATGAGTGATACTGTAGAGTGATTGGAAATATTGATTAATTATTTGTATTAATTGATAAATGTATTGTATGTAGATCATCATCGGGTGAAGAGAATGGACATCGATCGGGGAATGGACATACTCCATCTAAGGTCATTATTGATTGATTATTTAAATGTTTAATTCCAACTAATGTGAATGTTAAAATGAATCGATTGAAGGTTATTTGTTGATAGATTGAGTAATAGGGTAAAGATGATCTGTTAATGGAATGAATTATCCATTACTTTATTTCCGATGTATATATTTGAACGTGCCTATGGACAAAATGAGAGTTAAAATAGTTCTAAATATAATTCGATGTGTGTTGTAGTCATATCGTGGAATGAATGGAACTCCTCGTGATAAGAGATCCGCACGAAGTGGATCTGTTATGGTTGATAGAAGAAGAAGAGTTCCACATGAAGGTATATTATCATATTCATTCATTCATTAGTTCTTATCATATTTATGAATTGATAAAGTAGAGAGAAGAAAGTACGAATTGATAGTGAGAGTACTCTGTTATGAAATAGTGACCAGTCACTTTTGTGTCGCTCGGTGTTTAGAATGTGCCATCAGTATTTATTACAGTAAAGATGTATTGAATTATAGAAGAAGAAGAAGTGGAAGGAACGGGAGAAGGAGGAAGTAGATCAAATGATAATGGAGGAAGAAAGAATAATGAGAGAATAACATTGATTGAAATACCTACGAAGAGAGAAATGCATCCATGTCCTGAAGAAAGGTATGATCATGTTATATTGATATAGAGAGTAGTAGAATGGATAGATGAATAGACTAAAAAGAGATTTGGATTACTGTAATGTCAATGACTTTATACTGTTAAAAGGTTTCAATTTCGGATTATTTTACCTGGTGATATCATGTTTTTGAATGTTTAGTTAGGTTCGTTTTGCTATAGACGCGGGAGTGTTATTGTGTCAATTTATTAGTTCATGATTTTTTTTTGATTGTTAGACCCGGTGATTTAGTGCCTAGTCACTCTTAGATATATCCTTGACTATCTGGATGTGATGATTCTCCTTTTCTCTTTTTGTGTATAACTAATGTTGTTATTTCTAGATGCATGTATCGATTTGAGAAGTCTGCTGAGTTGGAATACCACAAGGAGGAAATGCACAGGAAATACAAGGTAATCTCAAAGAATTGTGTACTGTAGTATGGGCTACAATATCCGAGATTTATCTAACTTTATCATTTGGTGTTTCAGCGTATCCACGAAGATTCAGCGTGTCAGACTGTAGTATCATCGTTTGCATTGAAGTCATCGAGAGAGTCCATGACAGATGACGTCATTGTATATACTAAAGAAGAAGATATGGAAATGAAGAAAGAGATTAAGAAAGAAGAAGTTAGTTAATTATCAATTGGCTGATTCATGTTTCATATTCATAGCATAGAGATGTCTTGTCAGTATAATGACAGTTGGCATGGGAAAATATCGGCATATGTTACATTAACATAGATGATTATTGGATTGTGTTAGACCTCTTTCAATTCTATTCAACTATATCTATTACAGCCATGTCCTACATGTTCCAAAAACGATCAACGAACAAGTTCTCCTCAATCCGATGATACTCCTGGTACTACAACTACTGGTTAGTTGATACTTGATCTTTGATCTTTATATTGATTATTGATTGATTCAGGTGCTCCTCCAGTATTGACAGTACAAACAGGTGTTCCTCAACTCCAATTGGGTTCATTGTCTCAATCAGTTCCATCTGGTAGTCTTCTTATGAAACAAGAACCTAAACAGGAAATGATGATGCATCATCCAAGTATGATTATATACTTATATCTATATACTCAATGAATCTATCAATGAATATTTAACTATATCATTTTGATGACGACAATTGATCTTTGATCTTTGATGTTTCAGTAGCCATGACTCCATCAACATCATCAACAGGAATGCCTACTCTCACTCCTGTAGTCATTCCCTCTTCATCTTCTTCCTCATCTACTATCCCTTCTGCTCCTTCCATCTCCATATCTAAACCCCGTACCCAACTCACACTCCCTCAACAGTCATCATCAATGAATACCGTAATTCCTCCTGCTCCTCATTCTGCCACTGGCCTCCCATCATCTGTATCTGCACTACCGAGTCCACGTGATCGAGGTACACTACTCTTAGATTACTTTAGATCGATATGTATCAACTGGGATACTGTATGATTGATTGATAATTGATGTACTTTCAGCACAGACAATCCATCATCCAACTCCACAACCACCAGGGATTCCTCATCCATTCATGCATGGACTTGTTCATCCACTTTTACTTGCTCAACAAGGTTTGTTAATTAGATATTGTGCTGTATTCAGATTGAATGTCATCTATATAGCCACTACGATATCATAGATGTAGTCTATTTATTGATCTGTATTGTCTACATATTGATTGATTGATTGATCTATTCAGCAGCAGCAATTGCCAATGGAGGAGCTGCACCTCCCAATATGCGTCCTCCTATGCAACAACCAACACAACATAAGATTAATGAATTGAAAGTGAAACAAGAAGGTGAGAGGTTGAGGGTTTATCTCTTCTTATAATAATGGAATCGTAATATGAATGAGTATGGCTGATAAAGTATTGATTCATTTGATATTTATAGAGGGAGGACCATCCGGCAGTCACAAGACATCGATAGCATCACCAGCTGCACAACAACAAAGACAACAACCACAAATGCCTTTTGGTAGGCTGCCAACTCATATCCTTTTAATTTGATTCTATGAATGGTTGAATGAAGCCTGATGATTCAATATCGAACACTCCTTGTTTGATCAGGGTTTGAGATGGATAAATGAAGTTATTTCTAAATATGTGTGGTTATTGCAGCAATGCCTGGTATGGGTTTACCTCAGCCTCAACAGCACACTCCTACTCAACAACAACAACAACAACTTGCACAGCAGCAGCAAGCAGCTCTTGCCCATCAACAACAACAACAGATGCAGATAATGCAGGTTTGTAGTCCTATCTTGTATCTAGTCTTTGATCTTTGATCTCTATTGTTTCAGCAGCAACAAATGTACCAACAGATGTTGATGATGCATGCAATGCAACAACAAGCACAGGTACAGCAAGCACAAGCACAACAGCAGCAACAGGGAAGACCTGGTGTCCCTCCACAATTCCAGGTACGGTAGATATTGTTTGATTACTGTAGATACTGTAGATATGATAACGAGTATTATTGATTGATTGTGAACATTTGCAGTTGCCACCCGGCACAACACCGGAGCAGCTTAATCAGTTCCTTCAAAGTGAGTTTTTCATCTAGTAGTTTACAAATCAATTTTGGTATACATTCAATCAGTGATTATTATTGATTATTTCAGGTACAATGATTAGCCAAATGATGGCACAACATCAACAACAACAACAGCCTAAATGAGATTATCGATTGATATTTACCTGATTATCGATCTTACTGTCATATTATTGATTAGCATCTAACCCTAATGATTCCCCGTTTCGTTTTAATTCAATACGAGTAGTTATATGAATGTGAGACATGTGATGTATGGGGGAGATATATCATATTCATATTCTGTTCGGTTATATATCCTCTGATTCAAATTAATATAGATCATACAAAACTTCTATTACATTTGTATCTTTTCCCAGTGTTGATTTGTTTTAATGTTTTCAATTGATTTGTGGTGTATTACCATACCATCTAGACATACGGTAGTTGCACACTACCGTATTCATTCATCCATCCCTGTTTATTATATTCCTTTGAATTTGGATTGTTTAATATTAGTTGTGCATGACATGATTTGTATTCATATTATATCGATTAGTAGAAATCTCTCTCATCTCAGGTCGATCTAAGTTGTATTTACTCTTTTTCTCTCTCCTTTATCCTAATGCTAACTATTATTTGTTAATATATACGACTACATCCACTCTCAAGTACATCTGACCTCTTCTCAATCAATCAATTAATCATTGCCCTTCCGCTTTCTTCTTTCTCTTCTCTTCCTATACTTTGGGATACTATATTATGAGTACTAAAACTACGGTAACTATTCCATTGTTATCATCCCTTTTCTCTTTCTCTACATCTTTATCAGTTATATCCATTTTGCTCCAATCGATTCCTTCATTCTCTTTCTATTCAATCAATAATCTTCAACCCTGCCTCTCTTCATTCATTCATACAGTGTGTGTCTCTACTATCTTTTTTCTTCATTCGTTCTTTCTTCTTCTCATTCTCAATCTACGGATCTTCTACTATTCAATACATCTATTCCCTCTTCGACTCCGCCCCCTTCATGTTCCCTCCTTGACTCCGCCCCCTTTATGTCACAGGTTATATGATCACTAGTAAAGTGTAAAGATACATACATGGTCTGATCCCTTCCCTCTCCTTTCTCTTTCATTATCTCATTCAATCAATCAATACAATGTATTCATGTTGCATAGACTCAATCAATCAATATCTTCTATTCATTCTTCCTCTTCTTCTTCTACTGATTGTTCATACAATTTCATATCACATCGAGTTCTTTATATATTATATATATTTCTCATACATAGGCCAATGTATAAATTTGTCTAAATTTCATTATTATATATTATGTTCTATACACATGAGGATGAGGGGACACAAATATGAATGGAAGTATATTGAACAGAGTAGATCAATCAATCAACAGAAACGAGGGCATGGTTATTAATTGAGTGAACTTCGTGTTGGGATATGCTTAGAAGAAGAAAAGGGGGAGGAGAAGATGAAAATATAATTATGATAATAATCTCCATGTATTTATATATCTCTATTCATTGTCTATTCTTTGTCTATGAATGCCACTATTGAAGAAATCTGTCATACTATGGCACACCGAAATGTAGATGAAACCGGGAAGTGTACGGTAGGACTGGGATACGGTAGGGTGATTACGAGAGTACGGTAAGAGTGTGAGGGGTACGGTACATGAGGGGTACTGAAGGAAGAAAAGAATAGATTACGGCAGATGAGGGCAGCACTGTAAAACCAGATTGGATTGTGGTAAAGGAAAAGAAAGAAACAAAAAGGGGGAGAAATGAGCTGAAGATGATTGAGAATAAGAGAATGAAAGAAGAAATAGAATATATGAATGACAATGAAGAAAGAAGAAGAAGAAGAAGCTCACAATTGAATTGATGAGAAGAATACTCTTGTGAGGTAATGAAACTACATTATAATTATATATAAATGAAAGACCGTATGAAATATAAGAGATTAATACCCTCATGTATTTGATCTGTTCATAGTGTAAGAGTGTACTGAGAGTACTGTAGTGTGAGTGTGATTGCGTGGACGACGAATGATAAAGGAAACACCAATAAAGAATTACAAAGGCGACGTATCCTAATCAGTGGTGTGCACGTAGTACTGTAACTAGGTGAGCAGAGATAGTTGGAGAGCGTAAGTAGGGCAGTCACGGACTTATTAATTAAGTATAATTAAGGTTAAGTCAAAATAGACTTAGTATCGATATGAAGGTCCTCCCACTCGATCTAACTCATCATATTCATCGTAACCATGTGGATCCGTGTATCTGAAGAGATATTAATCTGTTGGAGAGTTAACCAGACAATTATTGTGCCCAACTTATTCTCAAGATATTCTCAGTATTGTAACACCCTCACATTTCTTTCAATCGAGAACCATTTCACCATAATGAGGATATTGATCTCATAACTATCTTATTTTATACTTGGCTTCTAACAATAAGATAAAGAGACAACTACAACGTTCTCTTGAATCACAACGAAAGCAATGTTACGAAACGTAAACTCTTACACATTACTCTATTTGTGTAAAAAGGCTTACAACCCAATGCTAAACATGGAGGAGATAACGTCGTAATATTCGGTAAATGCTCCCGTTCTCTTTACTCTTATCTCACTCTGATCTACAAACCATTTCCATTGAACTCTCACGAATCAGTTTAAATTGCCTTTCCAATACATCTCCGAATAAAAACCTTCATGATTTTTTATCCTAAACAGGAGCACATGATAGGGACTTTTCCCATGATGGATCTAGTTGATCTGATTTGAATAAACAATCGATAATATTGTCTGTACAGTAGGGTTGCAGGAACGGAAGGGGAAACTACGCACTCTATTCCCACCCCTTCCATTCTCTATAGCAATCGCCCGTGAGAGGCACTCTCTCACTTCCTAACTTCGTTATTTGACAGACCACTGCCAAAGATAGCGTAATCACCGGTAAATAGCGGGGATTACGCTATCTCTCGCCTCTCCTCTCCTTCCCCTCTCCTTACTCTCTGTTTTTTTTCACCCGCCTCGCCCCATTTGAGGCACGTTTGAAGAAATATCTAATTTCCCTCGCATCTGAGAGCTTGGCAGTCAACAGCAAAGTTGTAGCTCACATCGATCCGGTTCTGATTATTCTTAGGCAGACACGATACGATAAAAACAAACAAAATCGCAATCGTTCTACCATTTCAGAGGGAAATCGAAACGATAAGCATTCAAAATATGTTTTGTTATGGACAGTTGAATTTCTCTCAATGATCAGAGGAATCAGATATGTATTTGAATATTAATTATCTATGTTATTCCCTCTATTTCCCATTTCAATGATTCATTATCTCAAAGGGACATTGTTTACCTCTCATCATCATGTCTTCCACTCTCGTCGAGTGGCTGGTTGTGAGATTCTTTATATCAGATAAATTTCACTTCGCATACCGTAAGTAATCATCGGATACAGTATCTGAGACTTTTCCTGTAGATGAATCAGCAGCAACCTCGTGCTTGTCACCTAAATCGAGATGACCTAGTTTTATCTTGAATGCAAATCGATCACTCACAAACAGTCTATGTTTAGGTTCATTCGATCAGGATTTTGTTTTGATTATTTTAAATTTTTAAATCAAGACAAAAATCACAATCTATTTTTTCCACAAAAATGTAAAAACACACCAACAAAACGAAAAAATATTAAACATTTGTGGCAAATTGTGAAAACATTTGACAAAACTTAACAGCATTTCCTTTTTTATCTGTTTTAACAGGTCTTAATGTAGTATTATCTATGATTTTTAGTGCGTTTTTGATTGCTCTAACGCACTATGTATAAGAAAAAAGCATCTAGTACTGCGGAGAAAAATTGGTATACCAGCAAACTGTAGCATCTTTCTGTAAATGTACTAGCAGCTTTATTTCTTCACCATGACTCCACACAGTGAATTTACACAGTTGGTATTAATCAGACTGCAAAACTAGTATACCCTAGGATTTTCTTTACAATACAGACTTGTGGCATCATAATTTTCACTTTTCAGAAATCTGTTGACTGCGTTGATTTTATCAGTGTTTGTATACAAATAACTCTAACTTTTTTCTTATACCTAGTGCGTTAGAGCAAACAAAAACGCACTAAAAATCACACATAATACTACATTAAGACCGTTAAAACTGATAAAAAAGGAAATACTGTTAAGTTTTGTCAAATGCTTTCACAATTAGCCACAAATGTTTAATATTTTTTCGTTTTGTTGATGTGTTTTTACATTTTTGTGGAAAAAAAATAGATTCTGATTTTTTGTCTTGATTTAAAAATTTAAAATAGTCCAAAAAAATCCTGATCGAATGAACCTAAACATAGACGGATTGTGAGTGATCGATTTGCATTCAAAATAAAACTAGGTCATCTCGATTTAGGTGACAAGCACGAGGTTGCTGCTGATTCATCTACAGGAAAAGTCTCAGATACTGTATCCGATGATTACTTACGGTATGCGAAGTGAAATTTATCATATATAAAGAATCTCAAAACCAGCCACTCGACGAGAGTGGAAGACATGATGATGAGAGGTAAACAATGTCCCTTTGAGATAATGAATCATTGAAATGGGAAATAGAGGGAATAACATAAATAATTAATATTCAAATACTAATCTGATTCCTCTGATCATTGAGAGAAATTCAACTGTCCATACCAAAACATATTTTGAACGCTTATCGTTTCGATTTCCCTCTGAAATGGTAGAACGATTGCGATTTTGTTTGTTTTTATCGTATCGTGTCTGCCTAACATGGGAAGTCTGGTTGGGCGGTCCCGGACTTCGGGATGGGACATATACCATTCAATAGGTATCCGAAAAAGAAGATTTTTCATGTTGGTCATTTTGGCAGAATGCCCCTGGGCGCAGTTATTTGCATATTTCTCCGGATTTTCGCCCTACAATGAAACACATTCTTTGTGAGATACAGCTTGTGCGGAATCGAACTTGCAAGCAAAGATACATAGACCATCCTCTTTAAGTAAATATAAAAATAAATAAATTCATTTTAGCCACTGCTTGTGTTGTTCACCACTTTTATTCACCACTGCTTCCTTTCGATCTCACAGAGAATGTGTTTCATGGTAGGGCGAAAATTCGGAGAAATATGCAAATAACTCTGCGCCCAGGGGCATTCTGCCAAAATTACCAACATGAAAAATCTTCTTTTTCGGATACCTATCGAATGGTATATGTCCCATCCCGAAGTCCGGGACCGCCCAACCTGACTTCCCTTGTAAGAATAATCAGAACCGGATCGATGTGAGCTACAACTTTGCTGTTGACTGCCAAGCTCTCAGATGCGAGGGGAATTAGATATCTCTTCAAACGTGCCTCAAATGGGGCGAGGCGGGTGGTGTGAACAGAGAGTAAGGAGAGGGGAAGGGGGGGCGAGAGATAGCGTAATCCCCGCTAATTTAGCGGTGATTACGCTATCTTTGGCAGTCTCTCTTCTCTCTTGCGGGAAGCGACGAGAGAGTGGCAAGGGATGGGAAGAGGGCGCGGTAAATTCGATTACGCTTACGCTACGGCAACCCTACTGTACAGTACCTCTGTTGACCGTATCCACTAGGTCCTGGTGGTGGTTGCATATGAGAGACCTGATGAAAGATTACGGTAAGTATTGATTGATTATTGATTGGACACTTACACTTACTTGTTGATTAGGTTGTGATTGATTGGGAGGGGCAAGATATCCAGAAGGGGGCGGAGCCATAGAAGGAGGGACACCAGGCATTCCACCTATTATGAAGAAATATATTAATTGAAAGATGAATATCTATTTGGTATACTGTTAGATAAATGATTATTGAACATACCCTGTATAGTAGTAGCCATAACAGGAGGAGGCATTGGATTATGCAACATTGGAGGAGCGATTGGATCGATTCCTCCTGGTCTCATTGATGGTGCACCCTATAATGAATTGATAGTGCACGGTATTACATTCGATTAGCTTACAAAATAATAACCATTTCTAGAAATGGCATACAGAGCATTAGATAAAAAAATGCATTTAAAACTTATATTCTAACAAAAATAGTTAAAAAATAAAGATCTATAAAAAAACTACGATATTTAAGAAGTTTGAAAAAATAATCACAGATTGATCAATGTAATAGTCCATGTGTACATTGTACGTGCAACATTTTATGTTGTACTATGAAGTGTTTATTGGGAAAAGGGAAGGTAGTGGTTATCTTTATTTGTCTACGAATAGTATCCAGATCAATGTGATCATCTATTAGCTTCATTCCACATTGATCACAATATTATATCTCTGTTCTTTTTCTTCTACGATATATGTTGTACATAACATACAGTTGTTAGGTCCCTACCATTATCATACCCTTCATTGAAAAGTTTTTCATTGATAAAATGAGTAAATAAAGAATGAATAGAATGAAAGTGTCACCTGCATCATTTGGGCGGGAGTAAACATTGTTGTTGGTCCACGATTCTCCATTGGATTACGTTTGATTCTTGGAGGTGAACGAACCTACAATCATTGCAATTTATTCCACAAAAGTCGCTTAGCCGTCTGCTACAGAAAATGTATTTTTTTATTATGATTTCAGTCTTGTTTGGAAAATGACTAAATAGTTGGGAAACCATAATGATACCGGTGGATGTGTAGCTCTCCAATAACTTTCCATGTAATCAGCCAAATGTTCACATGCATCTTCTAATTGATTCTCATCCAACAGAACATCGAAACATTCCTTAAAACAATTGAAATGAAAGAGATCTCACTACATAAACAATCTATAAGAGATCAACACTTTCATCCTTTCGTGTTGTTCTAATCAAACTATACACTCACAGAAAAAGAAAAAAAAACCTTATCTATTATAAAAGGGAATGATTCACTAGAAACGTCTCTGTATGGAATTCTTCCCTTATAGATCAGGTAATTCGTAAACTATGAGGGAAGATTTCCGTAAAATGACGTTTCTAGGGATTTTTTTTCTCTGTGTAAAATAAACGTCAACTATCCTTTACTTCATGCATTCATAAAACAACATTTACACAATTATTTTCTCATAAAAAATATCTAATAATAAAACATACAGGTGTGCATTGTGCAAGTTTCTCAGCAGCGACCATTTGTACATTCATATTACGAGATTGAGACTTTCCACGAGATTTGATTAATCGTTGAAGAACCTAGAAAGTCATCCCCACTGTCATCCTTGCTGATAATTATCTAATGAATAAGATGTTTGGCACTTTTCATTTCTGGTTGATCTTATTGAATAGTCTGAGAAAAATATTGATTTCTAATTAGCTCTATAGGAATTGATAAAAGATAACTCCAATGAATGAAATAATATAGTGCTAACCTTAGGTGAGCTGATCTTGATGTATACATTGATGGGAGCAAGACTTGTTTTGGCCAATTGAGATGGATGATTGATTGTATCACAATCTAATACAACTAATTGCATTGATCGAGCCAATTCAAAAATTCTCTCGATCTCTGTTTGAATCTCCGCTGAAATATTATAAATTCATCCATTATTCAAGCTCAAAGCTCAAATATATTATAATTGATGAAGGATTTAATTTATTTGGACAAATTAAAAAAAATGTTACAAATGATAATGTTTAAATGAGATCGTTTTACGTAGACAATTTTGAGTTGTTTGTCAACGTCTGGACGACAAGAAACCATAGCATCGAAATGTTGAGTTCAATAAAGTGATGATGGGACCTAGTACCATATTTTCAAGACCTAAATCTACTGAATTCTTTATACACTTTCCTCAATGTGATTAATCTTATCTTACATTAAAAAAAGAATATCGTTACTTTATCTTGTTCAAGAATCGATAAATTATTATTATTATTACATTAAATGAATAAACACTTGAGTGAGTCTAGATAAGATAAATGAATGGCCAACCTAATGAATTGCTTGTCCTTGAGTTTCCTCTTTCAATAATAGCTCTTTTGGATGGATTATTCAATAGAGATCGTTTAGCCAATGAGATATCAGCTGTCACTCGAGTTATGATTATTCTGAAATTATCATATTTACAATCAATAAATAATGTAGAATGGTCAACCTAAAGCGTGATCAGCGCAACTATGCAACCCCTGATAAATAATGTAAGTATGTAATAATCAATATAAATCTTGAGTTTCATTTTTCGTGGTAATCATTTTCTTAAATGAGCTATGAACTGAATAATTCATAAAAGATAAAACTTCATTTATTGTCGTCCTCTCACATCAACATCTCTGGAAAGTTCACAAATTCAAAGATGAGTTCCTAACCTTCCTTCAAATCGATGTTTCAGATAGTCAAATACGGCCTTCTGCATCATATCGGTCACTTCGTATCCTTCAATTCGATATTTCATTTACGTTGCTGTTTTGTAAAATGTAAAAAAATTACTCAGTGTGCAACAGGGCTGTGTTTTTTTAAAAAATTTTTAAGTTTTTTTCCCCTTTTTTTGTTTTGAAAAAAAAATCGAAAAAATAGGAAACACGTAATTTATCAAAATGTTGACCTTCTTTCATATTTGTCTTGTCGTTCTTTCATTTTTCTTCATTTATCTTTCCACTTATACATAGATATTCGGTCATTCATTCATTTCTCTTATAACAGATTACATAGATAATCTATCGTATGAATCAATTCAATGATGAAAGAAGAAGAGGAAAGAGACAATAGAATGGAAAGGACCACAAAACTATGAATTAGAGTTAAAGTAATGAAAGAATGGTTTTAAAGTAGGTTGTGTTAGAAAAGAAACTATGTAAAGACTGACTATCTAGAGATAAAACGATCCAGTGTTTCGGCCCTGGTCCTAGACACTGGACCGGCCCGTGTGGGATGGGCCTCATCAGTAGGATGACCCACACAGGACAGTTTTCAATAAAAACGTTTTTTCAAAGTAAAGAAGAAGAACTTAATAAGGTTAAAGAGTGAACGATTGAAAATTGATTGAGATTTGGCTACGCTAATACTAATATTGTATACATAAAAGCAAGGATACATGTCTAATTCCATCCATTCTCTCCCTCTCTCTTATCTCATTTCTCTCCCTCTCCCTTTATACTATTTTCCTCTCTCCCTCTCCCTTCCCTCTCTCTCCCTCTCCATGTTTCCTCCATCGTACTAATACGTTGAGACAGAATGGAAGGCAGGAGAAGTAATTCTAATATTGACCCGTAAGAGTAATGTGTAGCTATTTCTAGAAGAAAGAAGAAGGTGGATGGATGAAGGGGAGAGAGGGAGAGGGAGAGGAGGGAGAGGGAGAAAGCTAAGAAGAGAAACAATAAACACATTTGTCTGATAAATGTTTAGTTTGGTTGTAAAATATATGTAATTAAAATGTGACCTTTGAGTGATGGTCCAACCAATACAACAGGTCTCATAGAAGGAACGACGTCGTATGGAGGAAGATTCTCTTGCTGGAATTATATATTATGTTATAATAGAAAATATAATCAATCGAGCAATCAATATTTATCAGGTTCACCTTGTTCACCTGTTCACTGGTTCACGGTTCATATAAAATATTTAAATACATAATCTGATAAACCTAATTAATTATCTAAAGGTTCAAGAAAACAGTGATGAAAACATTTAAAAATGAAAAAAAATTAACCATAAATAGACAAACATATAATAAAACAAGAGAAATTGTGTATGTATAAAGTAAATGAAACCTTTTTGAAAATGAGTTTCTTCTTTTCCTTTGTAGGTGGAGTAGTAACAACATTCTTTAGATTCTTATGTTCATCTTCAGGGGTTGGAGGTGAACTTCCTCTTGAACCTGATCGAGGCATCAATCCATCCAAATTACCAAGATTTGATGTTGATGTTGATTGCTTACTGTAATAATACGCATAACAACACTAATTATATTAATGGATAAGTCGTGCGAAGACTTCTCGTTTCTGATTCAGTAGTTGAGAATTTGGGTAATTTTAATAATAAACAATTTGGGTAATATTAATAAGAACAACAAACATTCAGACGTCCCAAGATAAATCATAAATAACAATAAATATTAATGGATAATACAATATGAATGATTCCATACAACTTAGCTCCTCCCTTTTGTTGTTGTTGTCGTAGTGATTCCAATTTGACCGGAGAAGGAATAAATCCAAGATCACATCCCTCCTTCACTAATCGTCCAATCCACCAATCATTGTTGTATTTCTATCAAGGTAATCATCATGATACTCAGTGAATCTACGCAGTGAAATACAATACCTCTTTGATATGTAGAAAGTCTTTGACTTTGAATGATACGGCACATCCATGTACGGGTGAATCATCATCTAATGATCCATCATATTCAACGTTTGTACATATTGCAAATGCTACCGCTTTGTACTGAAAACAATCAATAAATCAATCAATAAATCAATAGATCAATCAATATCATATAGACTAATCAATTAATCAATAAATATATCGATCAACATGATATAGATTAATGCATACGATGAGAGAGAGTAACGAATTGTGAAATGCTCTACAGTGAGATGAGTACAGGTTTAGTAAATAATTTCATTTTCAGATATGTTTCACGAGAGTTTGAAGTAATAAAAATGATGTTGTATTCGATATGATCGAAATAAAATCAATGAAAATATAGATGGAAATAAATATAAAATAAATATAATATAAATACTAGATGAAAATATAGATAACCTTAGCTCTTTCCAATTGTAATGCAGCTTGTCTCTCTGCATCTCTTCTGATTGCATCTCTATTCGATTCTTCCAATCCAAAATCATCGTCATGATGGGAAAAGTTTGAGTCGCCACTCCCCTTAAATATCATCTTTGATCTTTGATCTTTGATCATTAATCTCTACTTTTTGATCTTTGCAAATTTTTATTCTTTCGAGTAATGAAAGTTAAATGTTAAAATTGAATAATTTAAAGGATTTAAGGGATCTTTACTGTTTGTCTATTAATTAGAGATTATGGATAGAGTGATCGTTAACCATAATTAGATTGACTTTAAGGTTATTTCAAGACTTACCCTTCTTCTGAATGTCATAATGAAGAGGGAGGAATGGAAGACAATGAAGTAGTCCTCCTCTTTCCTCTCTCGATCACCTTATCGATTACCTTAAGTCTTAAGTAGATGCTAAGTACTAAGTCCACTATGAACAATATAATGAAACATATGGAAGAGATTCATAGAAAAATGAAAAAGAGTAGCAAACGGAAGAAACGAAGGGGAAGTAGAATGAAAGAGAGAAGTAATAGTAATATGTAGTAGATCTAAGATGAGAGGAAATAATGAAAGAGAAAGAGAAAGAATATGTGAGAATTGAAGAAGAAGAAGAAACGTCAATGGATGAAGAAGAGATAGTGTGTTAGTGAATGAGAGAGAGGGAGGCAGAGGTAGAGGTAGAGGGAGAGGGAGAGGGAGAGGGAGAAGGAGAGGGAGAGGGAGAGATGTAGAGGGAGAGAAGCTCTCGATGGCTGGAGAGATCTCTCTTCAGATGCAGAAAAGGCCGCGACGCGACCGCTTTGCGTGAATCGAAGAGAAGTAGAAGAAGAAGGAAAAAAAGAAGAAGAAGCAAGAGAAGGAAACCACATGGACTCACTTTTGAGAAGAAGACGAAGGGCTATGGAGTACTTGATAGATAGAGAATGGAGAGGGAGAGGGAGAGGGAGAGATTGAAGAGGGAGAGGGAGAGATCTAGGGTGGTTATAGAAGGAGAGGTAGAGAATCTGATATCGGGATAGTGTAAAGAAAGAGGAGGAAGGAACGATAGAATGAGTAGTGTAGAGGAAATGATTAATGGATTAATACTATGGGATACGGGGAAGAAATAATATAGATGATATATAAGATACGGTAGATGGTTGATGGGATTACTGTAGATCGGTAGGATTACGGTAGCCTGATAGTATGATATATTAGAATGTAGTAGAAGTAGAATGATGGACAATATCCTTAGTCTACACTCCCCCATCTCTATTCTATTTGTATACTCTCAACATAAATGAGATGAAGTGAAGATAGTGAGAGAGTGTGTAGATATGAGAGAGTACAGACAGACAAAGATGAATGATTAGAATGATATGATTACTGTATATCTATGAGGGTTAAGAGTATCATAAAAACAAAGATGACATCAAGGAATGTCTATAAGATTAGCTAAATAAGATACTCTCACGATACTGTAGAATCCTATGAATAATATAGAGAAGACGAAGAAGAAGAAGATTCCTTATTTTCGATTCTCTCCGATTATTGAATAATTGTCGATTGTCGAGAAGAAATTCTATTGAATAAGAAGATAAACGAAATTGACAATCAATTTTATTTTGTATTCTATGAAAATGAATATTTTAGTAATGAAGAATGAGATGAAATGGTGAAATTTCTCTAAGGAAGTAAGGTGTATTTCATTGCTAAGAGATGAAGGAAAGGAATTTGTTGGATAGATAGAATAAGAAGGTGGGAAGAATGAAAGGGAGGAGAAGAAGAAGAAGAAGAAGAAGAAGAAGAAGAAGAAGGGAACATAAATTATTTAAAAGGATAGTTTCACGATTTTATCAAAAATTAAATATTGAAAAAGTGTAAGGAATGTAGAAGAGATAGATGATGAAGATGAAGAATGAAAAGAGGAAGAGGAAAAGGAATAACTATTGTTGATAGAACCAATCAACATTTATGGACTATATTTCCCCATCCCGACTATCGATTGATTCCACAAAAAGTATTTGATCTGAATTTTGAAGCGTGAAATTTTCAGACATAGAATGTTTAAAAAATAAATCAAAATAAAATAACAATAATATTTTATCTTTTTTTAGAACTAAAATTTAATTTAAATCATATTAAAATAATTATTAGCGTTATACCTATTTTAAGAAAAACGAAAGGAAATAATATAAACTTCCTATAACAATGATCCATTTATTTCCTCTAACCTTCATTCCCCTTCAACCCTCTATCTCCATATAAAGCACTATCCGAGAGAATTCAATAACTGGAATATTTTTTGGTATCGATGAAAAATGAATTTTTCTGTTTTATGTGTGATAATTACAGGCTCCATGAGTGAAGTACACTGGTACTTGGAAATTGCTTCCAATTGAAAATTCGCTTCAGGGGGTGAACGATTTGGCGCCTTTTCCTAAAAAGTTTATTTCGAATCCAATCGATTCGGGAGTGGCTGCAATGAACTCCTTGGCGAATTATAAGAAACTATTGCTGAGGAAAGTTTTTTGATCCACGGTCAACGAAGGCTGGAATTTTTTTTTTTTTTACAACTTTTTATTTGCGCAATCGCTTCTAAATATTATAAGACATCTTCAGTTTAAAAATCATAATTTAAAAAAAATACATATTTTACGAAAACATCGTTTTTATAACGAAAATCGTAATTATGGTGTGCACCTACAGTAATCCCAAATCGGTTAATTTGGAAATTTGGTAGTTTTAAACATATTTCACCGCTGTTCTTGACATGACTGAGGTATATAACTACTCCACGTCTTCGGAGTGCACCTGCACGGTTCAGTGCTGGTCAACATTTTATGATATTTTGGTTTTTCAGCAATAACTTTCTTCAAAGTCAACCGTTTCTCTTCATTTTTAGTATGTTTGTATAGATGATACTATGGCATAGCGATCCAATTTTTATCGATAATGAATAACAAACAACGGAATAATGATCAATTTACGAAAAATGTCAATTTTCAGCGAAATCAGCACCTGGGAATAGATGCACTCCGAAGACGAGGAGTAGTCGTATACCTCAGTCATGTCAAGAACAGCGGTGAAATATGTTTAAAACTACCAAATTTCCAAATTAACCGATTTGGGATTACTGTAGGTGCACACCATAATTACGATTTTCGTTATAAAAACGATGTTTTCGTAAAATATGTATTTTTTTTTAATTATGATTTTTAAACTGAAGATGTCTTATAATATTTAGAAGCGATTGCGCAAATAAAAAGTTGTAGGCTTGTTAAGGTGAAGTAGTGAAAATTAATTAAATGTGAAATTTTTTTCGAAAATTCAAAATTCCAGCCTTCGTTGACCGTGGATCAAAAAACTTTCCTCAGCAATAGTTTCTTATAATTCGCCAAGGAGTTCATTGCAGCCACTCCCGAATCGATTGGATTCGAAATAAACTTTTTAGGAAAAGGCGCCAAATCGTTCTGTGGTCACCCCCTGAAGCGAATTTTCAATTGGAAGCAATTTCCAAGTACCAGTGTACTTCACTCATGGACCCTGTAATTATCACACATAAAACAGAAAAATTCATTTTTCATCGATACCGCACATATGTCGATTTTCTAAGACAGCGTGATATATGACTCACCATCTCTCGTCTTCCTAACCCCGTATGTTCTCCTCTTTCTCTTGCCGGTCTAGTGCAGCGGTAAGTCGTTGTGACATCGCCCGACGCTCGCAGTTTCGATGCCTAGCCGTCCTTGTAGACAAGATCTACTCGACTTTGCCATCTGGTTGACACCTTAATGTGTCTAGTACACATCTACTAATAAGGTCTGTAAGAGTCTAGTACTCTCCTACTATCTCATCTGAGATACCGTCTGATTGACTACTACGACGACTATGGTCATACATGTAAATGAGAGTATGAGATCAAAGATCACTCAGAAATCTAAACAACATTATACCACTCTCGGTATCAGTCTCATCACTGACGTTCATCGGCCCTTGTGCCATTCAATCAATAACTCAATCGAATGATTGTTGGATCATGTCGCGCATGTACGGTGCACACGGTTGGTGCCTAAATTTTTTATTGTCTATGAGAGTTATTGTTTTACTTCTGTGTCTATTTTTTTCTCTCAAAAAGTTTTTCTTTCATTCTCCCAATTCCTGAATTTGATTTAATAGCTATTTTGGATACCATCGGAACGGATAATTCAGCTTGCTATACATATTGAATTCGCCATATGCAGATGTGATCAAACCTTATTCCTTATTCGCCTTATTCAACTAGCGCCAATAACCTAATGGTAAGTATCCATTTGGAGGACCATTCGAACGGATTCGAGCCCTTACTAGTGATTTTTACCCATTATTTCATATACTTTCGATAGTGATCGCGTAGGGGAACACTATCTTGAATGCAAATACATACATAGAGGTAGAGGGATCCCTTTACATCGTTGTCTGACTCATCCTCTCTCGCCTTCATAACCCCGTATGTTCATCACTTTCTCTTGCCGGCATAGCGCAGCGGTAAGTCGTTCGGGTCATAAACCGACGCACGCAGGTTCGATGCCTTGCTGGCCGTGAAGACTAGTTCTACACGTTCATACCCATCTGGGCAATGCCGAAAGGCCGTAATGTCAAGTACATTGCGTATTATGCTCATCTGAGTCAATGAGACGACGATAAGTCAATACTATATCAATCAGAATGAATTCATGATCATAACGAACTATTAATGGGCTTCATGCCGATCTATCAATTAGGCCTTGTGCCGATCAATTACCACAATCGAAAGATTGATAACGAACTATACGGCCATGTGCCAATCAATTACCTCAATCTCAATCGATAGATTGATGATCAACTGTACGGTACACACGGTTGGTGCCTAAATTTTTGTTGTTGTTTATGAAACTAAAAGTTTTGTTTTTGCTGTATTTCACTCATCTCAAATCTGATGTATTCGCAATATATAATATTATTGCATATTTTGTTGAGTGAACCTAAAATGAATCATCGTAATGCAATATATTTTAGCAGATTCATGCATTGGTAGAGAGCAGGGCTGGGACAGAAAATTATTTTTTTCAGAAATCAGAAAACAGAAATATCTGTTTTCAAAAAAAAGCAGAAAAAAAAAACAGAAAATATCATAAAATCATTGATTTACCTTCTTTTCTTAATGTTTTTTATTAGTTTAGTCGCAAAACCAATTTCGCATACATTTTTATCTAGGCGCCAGCAAAAAAACACCAAATTGCAACACTATAGAATCGAAACGATACCTTCATTTGACTAGATCCAACACGAGATACCAAAGTCCAAACATGAAATTTTCGGCCGTATATACATGAATAACTTAAGCAAATTAATAAATAATTCATTTTATATTAATAGATGTAAATCTGACCCGTAGTTCTGGATACCCTAACCCGTAGTTTGAACCTCGGGTAATGAGTCGACTGAAAATAATCAGTTCGCGATTCCTGACGGTTATGGTAGCCTAATACCGTACACTCCCACTGATAACAATGGTACAACTTTGGTTGTCTTACGCCACATTCCGACCGAATTATGATCCGTTGTGCAATTGATCGTTGGCAAAATGATCCCCCCCCCCCCATGAGAACACCTAGCCACTTGATTTGGCCAAAATGAAATTGTTTCGCGAATAACTGAAAATTAATAAATTTAAAAAAAAGGTAAATTAAACAAAATGTTAAAAAATGTTATGAAAAAAGCATGGAAAATCATTTATTTATTCAATTGCACGTCTAACTAGCTACTCTCCTGTCCTCACTCTCTCTATCACGGTGGCTCAATGATAGTAACTAAGAAGCTCTTGCCGGAGAAAGAAAGTATCGCAAACTGAGTGATGATAAGCAGTAAAACATCTAGGTTCTCCCAGCGCGAAAGTTGACTACGGTATATCTGAGCGCTCGCTTCTGACTAGACCTATCATCGAGTTTTACGATTCGCGAGAAATGACGAGATGGCTTAGTGGGTAGAGCTTTTGTGTATCTATCCGAACCTCGTAGGTTCGAATCCCGCCCAGTTCAAATCAACTTTGCCGATTTTTCGTAATGCAAGAGGCTTCAAGCCAAAGTTAAATGTAGGGATTTCTCTTCATTGAACCGCCGTGTCTATAGCCAGCTGACTCTCCCTTTCTCTCGTCTTCATATACCCGTATTCTCTCAAGCTCCTCTTGCCGGCATAGCGCAGCGGTAAGTCGTTTGGGTCACAGACCGGCGCACGCAGGTTCGATGCCTACCTGGCCGTCAGACTAGTTCTGCACATTTATTCCCATCTGGGGTACGTAATGTCAAGTACACTACGTATTATTCTCATCTGAGAAAGAATGAATGCATAGGATGGCCATTCAATAAATTACCACAGAGAGAAAGAATTTTTGCAATCTAATAGTATTCCGTTTTATTCACACTTCTGATAAGACATATAAGAACAGAGGATTCTTAATATAGACTTAATATTGGAAATAATAGCATAAATAGTCAGTCTCGTCCTATCTCTCTAATCTCGGCTATGTCAAAGATTGTTGAAAAGATACTTATTTCGTATATCACTGAATTTCTTGATCATCTTTCCGACCCTTTCTATCTGGATTTCATAAATGTATATCCACGGCCACTCAAATTACAAGCGTCTTCTCATAGTAAATAGCCACATTTTAATATATTTCAAATATAATAAGTATGTTTAAAAATGAACGAGATATGGGTATGACAAGAGGTGGTTGGCGTCTGAAGAGCCAAAGGAAATTTAAGCTGCTTAAAATAGTCTGATTTTGTAAGATCTATTTCCATCAAAAATGATATTTCAATTTTAAACGTGTATGTTTCACTAAAATGGTATATAGCCGTCGTGATGTCTGTTTCTGTGAAGAGAATATGATGTCATCTTTGCGTAGAATTCGTAACTGTCGGATTGACAAAATCTTTTGTTAACTTTCTATTGCTTCAATCTAACTATAATAATTTAAAATGTTTTGTATGATTTTTGTGCGTTTGTAATTGGACTATTTTAATCTGATTAATGCTTTTTTTATTTGTTTCGAAATTGATATTGAAGTGATCATACTCATAAAATGTTGGTTATCGATTATACAGGATAAAGTTCATAGTATTTCAATGAATATCAATGATGAAGGGACGATGATCACGTATCTTCATCTATATATAGTATGTATATAGTCCCTTTCTATTATTATCAATGTAAGATAGTCAATGGTAGATGTTGTTTATCCATTGAGACAATAACACTACATGAGGGAGTGTAAAAGGGAATGGGAGATGGGGAGAGGGAGTGGAACAAGAGGGAGAGAGTAAAGGGAGAGGGAGAAGAAGAGAGGATGGAAAGGGAGAGGGAGAGGGTGGAACAAGAGGGAGGAGGATGGATAGCGTAAGAGGAAGAATGAAACCTGACTCTTATCATCTATCTATTTGTATTATTCTGTTTGGCACTTTGCCAATTAATTACTCTCATAAAGAGGAACAACGAATATGATCAACAATATACTATAAAAAGAGTAAACAATATGAACTATAAGATGATTATTATTCGCTTTGGACCAAACATACATATTGCAACGGGTTTTTCGTGTCGATTAAAGCTCTCAATGCTACCTGCGCCATGACCTGTGTGGGAACAATAAAAACTATTGAAATTACAATTTAAATGATAACAATTGTATAGTTAAAGGGAGATTTCTTTGCTGAGAGCTACGAGAATCACTCCAACCAAGGTAACACTGTATGCTACAGTAAGCAGAACAAGATTGCGTTTTCCCTGAAATAGATCGAAATCAGTCAGTTCATGATATTTTCGATGAATTAATTACCGTAATCTCTCTGAAGTAGAATACACTCCATAGTGAACAGATGAGACCGGGAAGCATAGCACATACGGGATAAGCAATCGTCTGTGATAGATGTTCTATGGCTACGAGGAAAAGTGCCATTCCAGTCTGTAATTATGGTGTTCATTAGGAAACGTCGTCTAATGATCTTTCGATCAAATTAGGAGATAGATACTTACTCCGAAGATGACACCACTACACAAGGCCGGCACGACTACTGGACCTTCGATGTAGGGCTGCTTGGCACTGGAAAGAATACTCAATTATTATGGTGTTATTGGGAAACGTCGCCTACCGTATGGTGTAGATGAGAAAGACGACGACGGAAGTAACGATTACACCACAGAAGAATGAGAATACGAAAGGAAGAGCATTGGTCGGAGCTCCATTGAAGAGAATTGGGTTTTGCTAAAGAGAATTATGATTAGAAATTAAAGATTTAGGATTCATGTAAAACATTTTGAATATTCATTATACAATGATTAGAGTAAGCAAAGACTTGCCTGAATATAAGTGATAGGAGTTGACATACTACCATAGAAAACACCAGAAATCAAAGCGCAAACGATAGCGCTGAAAATAATTAAACACATAACATAATTAATATCAATCAATAAAAATGAATGAGAATAAAGACAATAGAAAGTAGTATAACTTACATAATTCTCTTGGCAGCTGATACTTCTTGTGGTTCTTCTTCAATTTCTTTGCATTTCTGGAAAGATAATCAATAAATAGAATGATATTGATGGATAAGAACCTACCGCAGTCTCTACATCAGAGGTATCCTCAGATACTTCACTCTTGATGAATAGATACAGTATACCTCTGAAAATATATACTATTATATTTCCATTTCATTCATGTTTATATTTTTCTACACATGAGTATCATCAAACTATGAAAGTAAAAGTGCAGCATATCACATAACTTTGAAACTTATTCCAACCTCGCTAACAAGGGAACTATCCCAACTTAATGCGGCTATATGACATGGGAAAAATTTACCTGAATCAGTTTTTGATGCTGATTACGAATCCGTTTTCAAACGTTGCCCAATCGAGCTGAGATTCGAGAAAATCGATATTCAAATTCGCTAGTTTATTCGGAAATTCGTGAGACTTCCCATATAAACCATCCCAATGCGTTCATAAACTCATCCATCAATAATCCAAACACCTCCTGCTGTAATTTAGTGGATATTGTAGGCAAGTTGTGAATTTTCGTATCAAATAGTCGAATTTCAAGATCGATTTTCTCGAATCTCAGCTCAATTGGGCAACGTTTGATAACGGATTCGTAATCAGCATCGAAAACTGATTCAGGTAAATTATTCCCAAGTCATATGGCCACATTAAGTTGAGAGAGTTCCCTTGTAAGAATTCTCGAAAAGATCATATCGTATATAAAAAACGATTTTTTTTTCATTTTTGTATTGTACATTTGCTCTTATGGATAGTTGGTAGAGAGGAGAGCGGTCATTTTGATTGATAGCAGTCATTTGTGTGATGGAATTGTGTATATAAGGAGGAAGAACTTTCATATCAATACTTCATCATTAGTCATATTCATATGCTATTATCACTGTGGAGGGTCTCTATTACTCTTTGATTGCACTTTTTTTCTTTCTTTTTTTTCTTGATCACAGTAAGTTTGACTATAACTCCTATGTTTAGGGACTTCGATACGATAAATATAGATTATTATTATAATGTATTATGATTATTCAAAAGATTATTCAAACAAACCCGATTATGAGAAGAATAACACCCGCACCATTGAGTAGATTGCTTGCAGGGTGCATTGCACGGAGACCGAATAAACCGAATCTATAATGAGTACCGTAAAACCGTGACTGAACCACAACAAAATCGGTTATTCATTCGAATAGGATACGGTAATGACAAACCTGGCTATGGCCCATCCAGTGAGACAAGAAGCAGTGTTCCATATCAGAACTCCTAGAGCCATTCCAAGTACAGACATGATCTTGATTGCAAATGCATTGGCTGAAATATATTGAATAATTATAAAACATATTTTGTTGTTGAATATGAAAGGGATGCTCTTAACTATTCGAAGTTTTCTCTACAATGGTCACACTCCTTTACTTTCATTGTCTGTGACCGAAATGGAGTTCAAATTGATCTTATGGAATTGATCTATAGAAATACTTACCGACACACCATATACATCCACCCAACATGGCTAGAGGATATACTGGAGGGAAGTTTGATATTCCATTGATAAAGATAGATGTGACCAATGCACCCAAACACATTATCATTTGTGTGAAGAATCCTGAATATTAAGGACGATTACAAAAAATTGAGGTAATTGGAAACTCATTTTCAGGAAAATATGAAATACTGACCATCTCCAGTGGGGGCGTTTTTGATGGGAACGAATACTGATCCGAAGAGAAATGAAGCTCCGATAGCGGATGATACACCGATTATTATCATTCTAATAATATAATGATTTATTGATTTATTACTTTTATGAGCAGAGGAGATATTGGGAGAAAATTAGGCATACAGAACAGATCTAGAGAGGAATGGAATAATCGAATAAACGGAACGGAATAATCGACTAGAGGCTAATCGAGAAAGGTAAACATGAGATAATCAAATTGATACTGATTGATCATGAATGAGAAGATAAAGAAGGGGATGGAGATGAAGAGGAATGAAATGGAATAGATCGCTCTATATAAGAACTGGATAGTTAATGTACTTCTTGAGATACCAAGTACATGAGACAAAGTGTGATAAGTGAATAGAAATAGTTAGATAGATAAGGTGTGTCTATTCAATTGTTGTTCTCTAAGAGATGGTATAGATGGCCTATATGTACTCTATCTTGTATGTAGTCCATCTATTCGAACTATGATAAGGGAAGGGGCGGAGCTTATATGAGGTTACTACTCTTTACTCTATTTGATGAGATGTAAACAAGTTATGAAATGATTGATAGGGGGTCAAATAGGAAGAGTGAATTTCCTTTATAGTTATTGGATTTGTGAACGGAGAAATAGATAATATGGAATGGTTTGATCAGGAGGGTTGAGAGATGTTCGTGAGGTCATATGAAACTGTTCAATTCGTTGATAGATCATCCAAATGTGTTCAACTCTATGAAAACGTCTAGTTCGTGTGCAACTACGTCCCCGAAACAATTGAGATCGTAAGGCTCCAAATGGACTACACAATCCATACAATATACAATTTGTGTGACACAATTGTACTTTGTTCTTATGATTTAGTTTTCGAAATATTTACATCTACTACTATGCATCTGTATATATTTAATATATTTAATAATTATTACTATGATTCTTATCAGTCAATGTTCCTAATGAGTAGTAATTGTCTATATGGAACATTCGACATGTGAGATAGATTGATAGATACGATAGATAAGAGATGGATTGATAAGATGGATAAGAAAGACATGATCTCTATTCTTGGATGGACGAACATGTGAAGAGCATGCGATCGATTCCCCCCATGTTCGTTGATTGATATAAACCCACGTTGGAGAATCAAAGATTACAGTATACTGGATTACGGTATACGAATTCACAAAAAACTAACCGTAAATAGTTCCTTCAAGCTTACAGAAATTCAAGGAATGCACGCAAATTAATTTTTGAAAAAAGATTTCGATCTGATGAGTTGCATTGGTATGAAACCTTCGATACTTTTGTAAATTAAATTCATTGAAATATTTCATAGAAAGTAGCACACCCCGAGTTAATTTGAAACTCTCCTCTCTGACAATGCACTCTCACTTTCTTTGTCTATGAGAGAGTGTTGCCAGAGCGGAGTGTAAATTGTGCCTATTATATACATAAGATAATAGAAATAGAAAGAGGAAATATCAAAACAAAAGAGATATAGATTTATGGATGAACTGAGTCAGGGTAATCATAATGTGTGTTCCAATCCGATATCGTACTATCGTTCTACTTTTACCTCTCCCATATTTAATTGTCTTCCTCTCCTTTTTTACTCTCTACCTCTCCCTTTCCCCTTTGACCTATTATGTGGCATAAAAAATATATCAAGTGACAAGAAAAGTGGAACAACATCATAATAATATTTCTGTTCTCTCAATCTAAATTCTTAAATTAAGTTGTCAATTTAGATTGATAGAGAATTCTTAACAGTGTTGTTAATAGATAAGAAGATAGAAAAGAGTACAAATGGGAGTGAATTAGATCTTAGATCATCTATTCCCATTCCACCCATAACACATTCACTTAGATCAATTATTTTGAGTTCATTTGATCATTAAATATTACATAACATAATATATAAATAGATCACATAAAATCACGTATCGTAGTTTTCAGTAAATACATTTCGGAAAAAAATATGTTCAATGCTCGTAGGATAATTTAAAAAAGATTGAATGAATTTGGAGAGTCAAAATTATAATCGAAGCGAGTGTGAATTGGGAATGAAATGGGTAGATATTCAGTATTTACTGCACTCACTTTTCTCCTATCTAATCCTCTTTCCTCTAATTGATATGATAATATATGATGGACAGAGGGAATTGTCATGGACAACTAGACTCATTTGAAGTGATCAGTGTTATAGACTAATATCACTCAAAATGATTCTATTTTGTATTTAGTCCCAAAATAGTTCCTTTGTGAAATGACCAAATTTCCATATCGTTTTATTAATCAAGATAAACTTTAGTGAACGTTCACTTCTTCTTCTCTTGTTTGAAAAATAAATAAAGAGGTGTTAGAGACCTACTTTGTTCACTTTTACTATAAATCAACTTTTAAATCCCCTCAATAAATTAGCTTTTGCAAAGTGATTTTTTCAAAGAAACACTTTTTAAGAGAGGACAACATCATTTTTTAGACCAAAGACAACCAGGAATCAAATGAAAATGATCAACTAAAACATTTCAGATTATTCTGAATCATATTAGAATATGATTCAGAATTATTTATCTGAAATGAATATTCCAATTGGAATTTTCCAAATGCGCTAAAAAATTCTTTAAAACTTTAGTGAGTAATTCAAAAGGAACATATGGATAACTTTTATATACCATATGCGAACATAAACTTTGATTGATAGACGTTCATAATTGTCGGCAATGTTCCAAATTGTCTTCTTTTCAGTGACAATTTCAACAACTCACATTCCCTTTTGGAAGGAATCAATCATATTATAATAGCCGCCTCATCGATTTTATCTTTTATAACATAAATATGTCGTACAGTATATCAAATAAATTAGTTGTCTCATCATGCATACCATCATGTACTATACAGTTCAGCAAGATCCCCTTCCCAAAAGGCGGTCCACCTGAAGTCGTCATCGTTTTTTGGGCTTTTTGATGTGTTTATGAAAATGTATTTAAATATCCTTGTTCATTAACTCATTCGATATGACTAACAAAAATGAAAAATATTGGATAAGTATGAAAATTTTAAATTGATGTTTTAAAAATTAATGAAAATTAATATACAGAGGTGTCGCGCATCAAAGTTGATAAATTTTCATCTTGTCCAATTTTTTAAAATCGCGAGAAAACGAGGTATATTCTGGGCAGGGCACACTAATTTTTAATTTTATTTACAGGGTTTGATTTTTCTAGCTTTTTATCGTTTATTTAGAGATTTTCGTTTGTGCGACGATCTCTTATGGAATGAGACATCGAAAGTTAATGAATACATGTTTGTAAACACCTCACATAGCGAAAAAAAAAACAATGAGAAGTGGGAGGATCACGTTTAGGAAAGACGATCATGAGGGACAGTAATAATAATAATAATAATATATTTATTTCCTTATGCGTTACATTAAAACAGATGAAAGAAATTTGATAGATGGAGAATAAATAAATTAATAAGGGAATGCTTATAGCTGCAATAACTAGATCACAGCATTGGGGGTTGGGAGGGGGTATGGAAATTTTATTGGGTTTTAAAGGGGGAACTCAACCATGACACCATGATCCCTCTCTTTGACGATTAGTCGGTGCAATATGGTACAAGTGAACAAGTGATAGCAATGTGGCATAATTAGAATGTGCGAGGATGCTTGTGCTGCACGGAGGCTTATAACCGGGTGGAGGAGGCTGTGATAAAGATCGTCATTGAGAAAGTCGAGGACCAAGGGTCGGAAGGGAGTTCATGAAGACAATTACTAAGGTGTAATGGTAGGACCTACTGAGAATGAGATGTGAAAGAATAAATAAATAAAAAGCAACGAAATAAGATAACTAATAACTAGCGAAGAGTGGGGCGTAGAGAGATAGGGAGAGAGTACAATAAAAAGCAACGAAATAAGATAACTAATAACTAGCGAAGAGTGGGGCGTAGAGAGATAGGGAGAGAGTACAAGATAGGGAGAGAGTACCAGATAGGGAGAGAGTACAGATAGGGAGAGAGTACAGATAGGGAGAGAGTACAGATAGGGAGAGAGTACCAGATAGGGAGAGAGTACCTGATACAGTACATACATATGATCACTCTTTTCGTTCAAAATATTTCTTTTCTCACACTATATATGATCATTGTGATCATTATCACTAATGATATCACAGATCTTTACTTGTTTTGTCTATTCAATTGAACAAATGTAATAGATGTATGACGTCATCTTCTCCATTCAGTGGTCTTTTTATTGTGAAGATTCTCTGTCTTTCAACTACAAAATATATTCAATGTTCTTTATAAATTGAGAGATAAGTGAAGAATGTACAAGAAAAGGAATGGAATCGATTTGTGTTTTAGTGTGAGGTTGTAATCGGAGTGAGTGGAACAGATAAAAAAAAAGAAAGGAATGGTAAGAGAAGAGTAGAGATAACAATTCAATATCTATAAATAGATGATAGATATTATGCTAATTGATATTGATTGATTAATTGATCACAAAGAATTCATTTTGATCACAAAATAAATCGATAAATCGATAGTTATGAAAGGGTGTGTAAAGGCCTTGGAGTCTATCACGAAAACAGAGTAAAACATAAAACATCTAACAAATCTAGGAAATATAAACAAAGAAAATCAATAAACTATAATGATTAATATTCCCTAGCAGAATTTTAAAACAGAAATTGTATCAGATATGACAAATCAATAAACGTAATACAAACAAAGATCTACCGGCCAAGGATACTGTAACTACAGTAAGACAAGACCGGACAATCTACAGTAATCTCAATCAGGGGATACTGTATCCTTTAGAAGGTGAAGTCTTTCGATAAACCGACCATAGCAGCTCCAAACAATGTTATCGTCATCGCTACTGCGAGAATGATAAAGTTACGCTGACCCTGAAAGATCATGATTACGGTATTCAATCGAGATAAAATCAATAACTACCGTACCCTGATCTCTCTAAAGTACAGTATACTCCATGCGGAGGCTATGCATCCGGGCAACATGGTGATGATAGGGAAAGTCACCTGGAAACAGAACGAATATCGTATATTCAGATTACGGTAATCAATCGATCAATAAATCGATACTCACCGTTTGTGATAGATTATCATTGGCAACGAAGAATGAGGATTGAGCCACTCCCCAGAATATACCAGAGACATATCCAGGTAAGACAATCTGAGGATTCACCCAGGGATCGTTACGCCTGAATAAGGAGAATGAAAGATACGGTAGGTGTAAATATTGATTGATTTTAATGGTTCAAAGAATAATACAGTATAATAGAGCATAATAGATATAGTATACTATATTGACGATAATCTATATTGTGATTTACTTGTAGATAGCGTAACCAAGGAAGATAGCGGTTGAAGTTAGAAAGATTCCGAAATAATGAGAGAATACATAATCAAGTCCTTCAATTGGATGATTGGGAAACGTCGTATTGTGTTGGTCCTACAACGAATGGAATATGAATATGGTACTCTAGGAAGTATTGATTGATTAGACTTACAATCATGTAGTTGACAGGAGCGAATGTCACTCCATAGAGGACACCAGAAATGATCGATAGAGCGAACGCACTGAATCAATCAATTATTGTATTATAAAATCGTTTTTTTTATGAAAGACGTACAAATTGTAAACTCATGTGATCTTATAGAACCATTATTGAGATTCATATCTACATCGAACCATATTCACCTTCATTAATACTAGCTATGAATGTTTTGTTACCACACTGTAACTGTTGATAGAATACAAGATAAGATTAGAGAACACCAGTATAACCCTCTCATTTTCCTCACTATTTCTTTATTCTAAACCAAAGACTACGCATTATATGAATCATACGAGATCAACACTGAGTTCAGATAATATGTATAAAAAGTATTGAACTAACAATATTCTGTCCTTGTTCTTTGCAGAACGAGATGTTGGCTGATTCACGACTACTTTCTGAATAAACAAATCAATTGACAGAGATCAAAGATCAAAAACTAAAGATAAAAGTAAAGAGCAAAGATTTTAAAAAACTAAAGATCAAAGATTAAAGATCAAAAACTAAAGATCAAATGTCAAAGATTGAAAAAAACTAAACATCAAAGATCAAAAACTAAAGATAAAAGATTAAAGATTAAAAACTAAAAATTACCTCATCTTCATCATCAGAATCATTCGTGGGAGATGGCCGATCAGAATTGAGTGCTTGCTTCTCAGGAATATCATCCATTTCAGACTACAAAAGGGGATTACTGTAGTTCATTATTTCAAACTCATGACTTCAGATTATCGTATACTATGGAATTGCTACTCTGTAAAATAGCTCGAACATTTACAACAAACGGTATAAATAGACTGATTACGGTAGACAAATCTTCAATAGAGTACTGTATCTCACCTCATGAATTTCCTTCTTCTTATTTCCTGCATTACTCGGCTTGCTCTCGAGTTGGGAGAAGATGGTTCCTCTGAAATTTCAATCAATCAATAAAATATCCCATCAATCAATAGTACCGTACCCAATGATCACACACAGTAATCCGATATAGTTGAGTGCAGAATTGGCTGGAGGACGTGCAGTTGTACCGAAGAGACCAAAACGACCAGAAGCCCATCCGGTGAGACAATTTGCTAAAATGATTAATATTAATATTAATATATTTATTAATATTATTACTGGGTATATACTGCTTAAACTTTGATTACTATAAAATCAACAGGTGATTTCATATTTCTCCGTATTAACAATAATGATCATAATAAAAATAAAATAATACATCATTAATAGATTTACATGTATTCCAAATAAGAATGCCCATGGCCATTCCCAATCGATTGATGATCGGCATTGCCATCGCATTTCCTGCAATCAATCAATAATCATACGGCATCGTATCATCAACTACAGTACATCTGGTACGTCTCTCGTACAGTAATCCTACTGTACCAAAATAAACGATAGCATGAACAGTGGTTCATTAAGATATATCTACAATACTCCCACTACAGTACTCTTATCGTACCGTAATCCTACCGTACCAATAGTCCAACACGCTCCTCCAATCATTGCCAGTGGATAGAAACCAGGAAATCCTCTGATTGCATGAACGATGAATCCAATAAACAGAATTGCCGTACTCATAATCCATTGTGAGAACATACCTGAACATCAATTCATACATATTCAAATTCAGAAAATGATGCCAGAAGTTACCGTACCGTCTCCGGCATCGTACTTTCGCACTGGGACGAACATAGAACCGAAGAGAAGGGCGGACACTCCGCATGCCGCCAGACCAAGTGTGAGACTACCCGTCATTCTTATGGATTACGGTAGGTTACAGTACCCTGAATGCAGAAAGGGTACAGTGGGTCTGAATCATGACAACGGTAATATATAAGTATCCAGATACTTACAAGCGCGATAAGGATATACCTCTAATACTGAAGGGAAATGATAAAACGGAAGTTAATGTGGTTAGGAGATGGAAAGAGGTAGAAGTAGATGGATGGAGAGATAGTAAAGGGAGACGGAATGAATAAATATTTATATTATAACGATGAAGGAGAAAAGAGACATGACGAATATAAGACGAGAATGAATACATTGACTATTCAATACAAGAGAAAGAGAAAGCAAAAGGAAGGTAAGTAAACCAATCGATACTACTTTAGCTAGTAAAGTAATCAATATGTGGTAAAAATAATCGATAATCGGCTAGGTAACAGACTAATCGATACTTTCGTTGTTATGGCAGACAGAAGCAGAGATGGAAGAATATATCTTTGTTTATTTTACTCTCTCTCTATGCGATAGGAGAGAGATGGGAGTGGAAGAATGAATGAATGAAGATGATACTACTACTTTAGAGGTCGAATTCTAATGAACAAAAAGTAGAGAACTCAGATCAGTGAAAGTATTCTTACTTTTCCTATCTTGCACTTCTCATTCTACTACACCAATTGTACTCACCTACCTCTCCTATTCCCTACTTCTCCCCCTGTCTCACCCTCTCCTTCTCTGCTTCTTCTCCCTCTCCCTCTACCTCTCCTTCTCTCCACTTCTCCTTCTCCCTCTCCCTCTACCTCTACCTCTGTCAACGCTGTCTACATTCCTTACACTATGTTCGAAGCACGAGAGAGCGAGAGAGATAAAGCGAGATAGATCAATTGACCGTTTGAACTTACAGCGATTGAAAGCAAAAGATCTTCGTTTGAATAGACTGTAAAGCTCTACAGTACAGAAGATATGACCCGTTGACATGGAAACCTTGATATTCGATATAAACGGAGGAATCTTCTGTATTGTATAGTGAGAGATTCAACACTAGGCAACATAAATTGTCCTCTTCCCCCTTATTCTCCCATTGTCATCCTCCTCTTCCCTCTTTCTATGATCGATGTACTTTTTGAAGTATGAAGCGAGAGTGACCATGTCTTGAAGAGAGGGACAGAGATACTGATATGGAGAGTGAGAAAGTAGGCAGTTAGTTAGAGAAAGACGAAAGAGTATGGGAAAGTGAGATAGTACGGCAAAGTGAGAAAGAAGTCGTAAGTTCTCCCTTTTGAACTTGGTTCTCTAGAACCATTATACCAAACTGGCTCAAACCATCACACCACCAAACACGAAATACGACAACAAAAACACTATGTAATAGGTAGTGACTTCTAGGTTATTCAACTACCTTCTAATATCGAATGATCTACTTGAGAAATTATAGTTAAATTAAAACATATTTATCACATATATTATAATTTAGAAGAGAGATGCAGAGAAAGGAGAATGGGTGACTAGATACCAATCAATCAATAATCAATCGATAATGATCTACTTCTGTCTGGTATAAGTTCTCTTGGCAGTGACTGCTCCACATTCCATAATGACAACAAGAGTATCATCTCCTTCGAGATAACGAGTGATTGTCGAGTCCTTGTCTGAGTCCTACAACGATTACATGATTACTGTAATCATATCAATCAATCAATATACCGTACCTTGATCTTTTTCTGGTGCTGGACCAACTTTCCATCGGCAGTCAGGGTAATGGTGGTCCTGGAAAGAACAAAAGTCAGTTATCGATCGATCAAAGGAAACTACCGTACTTGTACTTTCTTCCATCAGGGGTGGTCTCATCGAATTCCTTGTCCAATTCAAACTCGAGAAGGGTGTTCTTGAAGGTTGATTCTTGAGCGCAAATCCATTTGCTTCCCTGATATCGATTGATTAATAACCACGTTACAGTATCCCAATCAATAATCAATCATATACCTCCTTCTTGATATCGAGGGTAACCTTGATGTTGGCAGCAGCCTTGCGGGTGATGAGTCCAACTCCGGCTTCCTGAACGAAAAATTATTGATTACTGTAATACATGGGCGCCGACATGGGGAGTGCCCCCTGTAAAAGTAGGGTTTTTCGAAAATTTGTGGAATGATCCCTGTAAAAAATGACGTTTAGGTGAATTAAAAAAAAAGTGAAGGCCCCCCTGTAAAATTAACTATTTTTCCTTCGGATGCCCCCTGTAGAATCGAGCTCCAGGTACCCCGCCCTTGTATGATTACTGTATCAATATTCGTATTTCGAGGGGAACCCCCATATTCGTATGATTCATAATATATCATGCAGAATTCTTATTCATGATTAAATGGTTCGATTTCCTCTATATAGAGATAAAGAGTATTTGGCCACTCTCACTTCTTATCAATCAATGATAAAATGATAATATCCAAAGAGACATGCGACTAGCACATAAATGTATCAGAGTTCATTGGGCATAGTATAAAATAGAGGAGATTGAGAAGATCAGAGATTGAGAGAAAGCCACTCTATTGATTATACTGATAAAAATGTTGCCATGTCAGCAGAATAAATGACATTCACGATAAAAGACTGATTACTCTTGGAATTACAACCATAAATGAAACTATTAACGATATCACCAACTATTTTAATTATTTACGACCAGTTTCTCTCTTTATCTTTTCTCCAAGAAGCGATAAATCAATATTTTTGAAACTACAGTATTCCTCAAAGTACCGTACCTTCATGTACTCCTCAAAGTTCTCCGAGGTAGCAGAGTTGTAACGTCCAATGAACTTATCGGCGGTCATTCTACAATGATGATAACTAAACTATTCAATAGTATACATTCACTTACAGTTACAAGTATAGACATAACAACAACATAGTACAACAAAAGGAAAGAGGATGGATTGTAGAACAAAAGGGGGCTTACCCTTACTTATCTACTCACAACAATATACACTACTCTCGCTATAATTGACTGGAATAGACACAAAAGATGTTACTGTAGTTTACAGTTACAGTAATCGATGTTATCGTGAACTGAATAGAACACAAAATGGACATTACAATGATAATCTAAAAGATGAATATCAAATGAATCCAGTTGTTTATGAATAGAAAGAGAGGAAAGGTCACAAACTGCCATCTATCTATCTATCTATTCTTATCGTTGGAGACTCTTATATTCTTTTCAGAGCCTCCCTCTCTATCTCTATTCCTCTTCTCTCTCAATCTAATCACTATGTATCAACTTGATATCGTCTTATTGATATAGAGAATACTATGGTGATACACAGAGTAAAGGGATACCTATAGGGTGACGATAGATTGACCACGAGACAATAACACAGATAATATATAGAAGATAAAGGTCATCAATGTGATAGACATATTATGAATGAATATAAGAGAAAGAGAATAATATGACTAACAACGATGAATGATAAATTGAATGAATTGAGAGAAGAAAGACACAAAACGATTGACTCTTCGAAAAGGACACAAATCAACACAAAACCGTCCGTATGAGGGAGAAATGAGGACAAAGAGACATTGAGAAGAGGACGTGGATGGTATAAGAGAAGAATAAGACTACTTTCACTTTTACTAATCTTATTTTACATATTAATAGTAATTATGTAAATTGAATAGTAACATATGCATAGTAGAATGGTAGAGAACGAGAAGTGAATAGGGAATAAGAGATGGAATCGGGCGGTAGATTAAGGGTAATCTATGAGTAGAACAATAACAACTTAATGATACATTGAATAGACTACGCTAGTATACGGTATAGGGACGGAGTTCATATCATTGGAAGATAAGATCAAATAGATACAAGATTTTAATCGAGAATTTCAGACTAAAAGAGAAAGAAGTTGCCTGCTAGATACGGAGTGAGTTTAAGTAGATGAAGATAGGAGAAGGAAGGAAAATACTAGAACTAGTTACGAAATGGTTAAATGTGAATAGTTGTGAAAGTATTGTGATGAGGACACTAAATGAATCATTCAAAAGTGTATGGAAATACAAACATACCGTGAATAATCCTTAGTCTATTGTAGAGTGATTTGTGTGTGAAACCAGTGAGAAGTAGAGCAAAGTTTATGGACTATGTGTACAAAGTAGATCAATCAATCAATAACCATCATAAGAGATGGACACTTTATAGTCTGGATAAGCCTTCTCTATCAATTTCTTCGAATCTTCGTGTTTCGCCGGTCCGTAGGCCTATATGAATTAATGTAGACAATCCATATATAAATTTAAATCTTTTGTTTGCATAAATGCCTATTGATAAGAGTAATGTGAGGAAGAGCACAAATTGCCACATCAAATAGAATATTTGAGATCACAATGAAAATATAGTCGTATTCCTTTTGAATACGAGTAAGATATGCACTGATAGATCATCCAATATTTGAAATAGAAGAAAGAAAGATAAAATATACCTGAGAATATCCATAGATGAGTAGATCCTTCTTCTTATCATCGTGTTTGATTCGACCTCCACCAAGAGGAACCATTTTGAACGTCTTCTTATCTACCTATAAATAAATCAGTAAACAAATCTATATAAAAGGCCTCTTTATTTGGATTTGTTTAATGTAATGAAAACTAACCTGATCTTCGAGTTCTCCAAAGATATCACAATGATAATGACATCTTTTGTATCCTCTTACGATAATCTTACTCTTCGTATCATCCTTCTTATCTGTTACCTACAATTTTCAAATATATTTACATAATTCATACTAACTGAACGGTTAACAATGTTATCTATTCCATTTCCCGAACTGGAATACACTGATAAATACCTAGTAGTTAGAATTATTTCTATAGTAATAATGAAGAACTTTTTTTAAACGATTGGAGTCTATCCAAGAACGATTTGTGTTGATCTCACCTGAACTTGAATATACTTGAATACTCCCGTTGGATCAAGATCAACGTCTTTGATAGCATCCAATGTCTTTGCTGCCATTCTACACGACGACGTTGAGAACGATCGACGAAGAACACCGAAAGAAACTAGCAGCGTGTACCCTCCACCGAGGAACAGTTTGGACTCTCGAAAATAAGATGTTTAGAAGCAGTATGAACAAAACAGAATCATTTGCAGTTACGATTTAGGAAAAAAAGAGGAGGGGAAAATAAAGAAAAAAATAACAAAATTTTGCAAAACGAGTAAACAAGTAGAACCGCAAATCAGCAACCGTTGTTTAGAATTTTGAAAATTAGGAAAACTCGAAATTTCATTGTGTATGTGATTGGCAATTTGCCAGATTTTCTACGAGTAATTTTAAAATTTTATTTATTGTTTACTCTCTGCTTTGTTTCAGTCTTTCATTAATTTCCCGTACTCCAGAACACATCTCCTAATAGCCGATGATTCAAACCTTGATATAATGGGACTGTTATCGGTAGATTTGGCCACGAAAAGGCTGCAAGTAAGTTTGTTTACATCTTGTAAACGTGAATTAGGTTACTTAATGTGTATAATATACCTTCACACCAGGATGTTAATAATACCCAAGAAAGTATCGAATCAATTTCTCGTTGGATTCTTCATCATACTGAATCCATTCGTGTTCTTACTGAATGTTGGCTTAATCTTTTCCGATCATGTACGGTACCATTAATCATTATTCTTTTCTTTCTCTGAGCATAGTAGTTTATCGATTATTTTAATTTAGCTGCTGAAGAACATCGAATCACTCTGTTCTACGTCTTGAACGATGTTGTTCAAAGAGCAAAGAAGAAACACTGTGATTCTATTTGTGTTGCTTTCGAACAACCTGCACAATCTGCTGTCTCTATTGCACGGTATTATATATCTTTCTATCCGCCTCGTTGTTTCTTTCAGTGTTATCTATTCTGTATTGATTGATTTCAGATCATCAGAGAAACTTCGATCGATAATGTCTCGATGTCTCAAACTAATTGCTGAGTGTAAAGCATTCAGTACAAGTACGATTGAGAAGATGGAGAGGATCATTAGTTAGTATCTATAATATATTATTTGATTTATATTTTTGAAGATACAAAAATTTGTTTAGATGATCCAATGGGAGAAACTGATGATGGAAACTATGAGATTGATGTTATTGATTTAGCTAAGAAGATTGAGGTACGGTACTCAACTATTGATTGATGCATGTTCTCATATTAAAGTTTGATTTCCTGCTAGTAGAAATTTAATTAAGTAGTGATGATGAAAACGAATAAAAATTAGAAATAATTTTTTTCGATTCTTTGATCGGTTCTATTCAGGCTTTCACTGCGAGTGTTAATTTCATAACAAAAGGACTCGACACAATCAAGAAAACTCAAATCGATTACGCTGTTCAAATTCACACACGAATGAAAGGTACTGTAATTAAAGTTATCGAGAAATATCTTTAATATTGATTGATTTGTAGACAGAAAAGAGGGTTCAATATTACTTCGTGAGACGAACGGCGCGATTGCACGAGTTGAACGATTTCGTGAAGCTGTCGCCAATAACAATAGGGTTTGCACCATTTGGTCTTATCACGATCTGATTACGGTATTTAGCGAGTCTACGAATTGATGGATACTGTAGAGAACGCGAAGCGACTCTTTAACATGCAATTGAGAGACGTAGCTGTTGTTGAAGATGTCAGTTTATTGATTTATTGATTGATTGAGTGATCCTTATTCATTTCAATATTTTTCTCTTTTACAGGCTTACGTAAAATTCGGACAAGGTCTACGCGAAGTACAAGAAGAGGTTAGTGAATGTAAATCTCAAGTAGAAAGTCAGTTGTCGATTGATTCAACATTAGTTACCGTATTCGCAGTATTACAGTATCGTTTAAGATAGAGGAGATGATTCGTACGAATGTGTATCCAGCAGCATCCCCTCCAAGAGATGCACCATCCCCATCTGCTGAAGATGATGTGTTTGCTGGAGGAGTCGAACAAGTTCTCAATAGTATATTTTTATCCTTTTCATTTGTGGTTTCATGGGTTCGATTTGTTTGGAATTGCTGATGTAGAAATGATAAAATTATAATAACATATTAGAATAATTTGTTAGAATATGATTAAATTTATATAAAATAGAATTAATTCTGTAATATAATAAAGTATGAAAATATTGTAATGAAAATATTTAAATATAAATATTTTTGTAGAACTTCGTCCTCATGATGTGACAGATGAGGCTGATATGGACTTAGAAGGAGATGATGAACCTCCTCTTCCATCATATCCTCCTCCATGGCAGAAGGTATTGTATCACTTTCAAGTATACTGTAACTATTGATTATCGATTGATTGATTTATTGATTATAGACTTCTTTTACTTCTCAACCTCCTCCACAAAAACATCAATCAGTAGTGGAGAGGGCAGTAGCCTTGGCTGCCCATATGCCCTCACTCGCATCCACAATGGGAATTGATCCAAGAGCTGTAAGTATTACTGTACTTATTGGCTACGGTATACGGTAGATTGACATTTATTGATTTACAGCGCGCCCATACGGCTCCATCATCATCCCATGCACCTAACAACAGCACCGGACCGACTCCTCCCAAGCAGATGCATATATCAACTACTACAGTACCTCCTTCAACTACCGTACCTCAGGTGGAATAGTCATTTAAGGTACTGTAATAATGATCAATGCTTTCAGCAATCGACTAATCCATACGCGTCTGCCCCTCCTCCATCTGCCATACCTACAGTACCCCCAGTAGCTACCGTACCTACTCCACCTACCGTAACTACAGCTCAACCAATGAATCCTCCCAATGCATTCAACATTCCTCCACCTGGATATCCTCCGGCTATGAAACCGAGTGCTGCCGCTATCGCCAATTATCTTGCTATTGTGAGTGGAATTATTGATTGATCAATCGAGTTATTGATTGAATGTACTGTATTTCAGCAACCAAAGGCACTGGCAGCTCTTCCTGTTCTGACTGGACAACAGCAGCAATCTCAACAAGTTCAACAACAACCTCTTTCCATTCATTTACCACCCACTGCACCTCCACTACAATCTACCCCTCAACAACCCCTCATCTCACCCTATTCCACTGCTCCACCTGGTTACGGTAATGGACCAGGATACGGTACCGCACCACCTCCCCCTCCACCACCACAACAGTCCCTTCAAGGACCACCGCCGTCAATGGCTGGTTCACAATATGTTCCTCTACCATCAGCAACACAACATCAACAACATGGATCAGCTGGATTTGGTAGACCTCCTCCACAATATCCACCACCGGTATCGATCACTCATCCATTTATATGCATTATCCATTTTGGTTTTAGGCCTATGGCGCACCTGTGCCGCCACAAACATACGGTTCGGCTGGTTACGGTAATGCGTCTGGTCAAGGTGCAGGATACGGTAATCCCCCTCAAGTACCGTATACACCGACCGCACCAGCTGTGCAGGGAGCGAAGTTTACTGCAATGCCTGAAGTAAGATGAAGGAGTCGGTGGAATCGATCAATATATATTTTTCTTTTCAGTTTCCCAACAACTCAACATTGGTGTCTCCTACAACGACAGCTCCGGCGGGTGCCACCGGATACTTCCCCATGGCGGCTACGGTAGTCGTTATCGATTGAATAGTTTAATAAATGCGTCTTTGTAGCATCAGACACCCGGGTCATCGACGACGTCTACAAATCAGAAGAACGCACCCACACCATATACACCATCCGCACCAGGATTCAGAGGACGAAAGGGATCAGATGGAACGAATAATATGGGAACTCCTATTAGAGGAGGAGGATATACAAATAGAGGTAAGGAATATCAGAGTTCAATAACGTAATTTGTCCTCTTCTATGAATTAATCGATTATCTGATATGTTGTAGGCGGAGCTTATGGTTCTGATGATTCATATCAACAACGTCAATATCAGGTATACGGTAACTGAAAGTATCCATCGATCGATTATCCTTTATTGCAGCCTTCTGAACAGGATAAGTACGGTAATCATCAGCAAGGATCGTATCAACAAGGAGGACGAGGAAGGGGATACGGTAGAGGAGGAGGAGGAGGGGGTTACGGTAGATTCCAACGAGGTCAGAGAGGAAGAGGAGGGTTCGGTAACAATCAAGGAGGTGGAGGATATGGTGGACAAGGATACGGTGGAAATCAGGGTTATTGATTGATAATCATTTATTTATTATTGTTGTCTTCCCACGTTGAAATGGTTGTTTACTTTAAAATAAATGTATTTCCTGATTGTCGAATAGGTGTAGGTCCCTGTATAGAAGATATCTCTAGCCCAATGATTAATCATTTTTGTTTCGTTATCCCCCGTTAAAACAGATCACTAAACCCTTTGTATTGTAGACCATTGATACTCAACCACAGCATAAACATATTCAATCGATAATCTCTCAATTCATCATTCAATAATTCATTCATCGATCAAACCATTAACAACTTTGAGTAAGAAACAAGCTAAACAACTACTATTTGAATAACATCTAATGTTTACTATATGGAGTAATGAGATTTAGTCTACACAGGGATAGAAAGAGTAAAGTATTTGAGGGATCAACAATAAACAGTGGAGACAACTAATTGATGTGAAGTGAAAGATCAAAGATCATTGGTATTACTTTGAGAACATATTGAATAATCTTTCTCTAGAGTCCTCATTGACAAGCATCCAGACAGATGCGATAGCAGTGCCTACTCCTGTTCCTATGGCCATAGCACGTGCACCATGAGGAGTACGGTAGATTGCACCAGATAGACCACCTATAATCATCAATCAATAATTCATGGACGATATCTTCATTGTAACAACTCATCAGAATTATGATAGAATAATGAAAGAATTGACTATTCATTGATTAATTATGAAAGACTTGATTGAATAAAGAAGAGAAAACAAACCAGCCGCAATAGAATTGAGATCGTCATCAGCTCTCAATTGTCTCAATCCAATTTCAAGTACTGAATACATGAAAACAAGTGTTCCTGCTGGTTGAGCAAATCCTGATCCATGTTTCACGGTTGCGTTCGCCATACGAGTCAACCAGGGTTTACCAGTCTAAAATTATATTATTTTAATTCAATTCTTATTTGATATTAAAGTGCATACGGCTTATTTTAGCAAAGAAGTAAGCTTAAAAGACTATTTAACGATGCTTGATGCGAAATGTACTCTATTTTTAGTATATAACATGAAATTCGAAATTAGTTAAGGCCCAGCTGTTTGTTAATGAAAACTAATTCATCTTAATCGATGCATTCAACTACACGATAGTAGAATGAATGAAAAGTAATGTTTTAAAGAACAAAGGTGGATAATTTTGACTGACCAAAGTCTTCGTCTCTGGATTCATCATCTCAGGCAGTGCTCCTCTCATTGATCCTACACCAAATCCTGCAGCTACAGCCCATCCAATATGACCGAGGGCGAACTCGAAACGACCTATCAAATGGAATAATATCATATCATACACTATACTCGAACATTCGAAAGGATCAAGTGGACTGGCTTTGATTGTGAAGAACTTTTTCAGAAGTTGCTAATAATTAGATAACGGAACTTTCTACGAGTTAAAAGTGCCCCTTTGTATTGGACTCGATTGTCCAGATTACTCAGTTATTTAGTGATAGTTTTCTATTTAATAAATAAAGTAATTCATACCTTTTCCAGTGACACCTCCATCGGGCATAATGTATTGTGGTTGAGACGCGGCAAACATAGATGGATCAATCTGAATAAAAGAAGAATATGAATATAAAGAAAAATTCGGATGAATAAAGTATTAAAAAGGATGTAGTAGTGCTTCAAGCTCATTCTTATTGCTCGGTAAATGTTTCAAGCATTCATGCTCTACTTTCAACATTATTATTATATTTGAAAATGTAATTTGTATACTTGTAAGTATGGAGTCATCTGTCGATTGAGTGGAACACCAGCATGTTTCAGTTGATCAAGTGCTAAAACGGGAGAAGGCGAGTAGTCCATTTGAGCTGGCTCCTGAATACTTCCATTGCATTGATATTAAATCCAATTATTATATTACCGGAGTGGCTGCAGCTCCTCCAGGACCTCCGTATTGATTCGAATCATCACCGAACAAATGAAGTTCAGGCGAAACATCTGGTGAGGAGGACGCAGAAGGAGTCGAATCTGCGGGAGTTGAAGAGCCGCCCCAACCAAACCAAGAGGCCATCTTTCTAAAATATAAATGATATAAATCAATCAATAAATCAATCAATAACTGAGAAAATACGAAAAATGAGAAATTCGTCAAAGTGCATTACGTGCATATACGCAGACGAGATTTCCCATTTTTCAAATGTCTAAACGACGGATATGGCTATATAGATACAGCGAGTTATTTTGTCTACATCATTTTTACAAACGTCTTTTATTGTATAATTCTGGAAACATTCATCAAAATTATTTTATTATTGTATATATGAATGAAAGATGTAATCGAAGAGACAAGAGGTGCATTGAGTTACGTAATGTTATTACAATTAATCAATTGGTCAATAGAGATGATAACTTCTTCATAGTGTGCTGGAGGAAATACATCTGACCAATTTCCATGCTTTTTTAACTGATAACATCTTGTTTGATTTATGTTTTTCTGAAATATATCAATTTACTTTAGAACATTAGATTTCGTATACCATGTCACATGAATGGCGGAATTTCAGATACGGTTCAAGTGTTTTATCTAGTTCAGGATGCATCATTCCTCTCAAAAGATATGAATGATCTTTGCCAAACTCAAGATTCGTCCTACTATCCATCAGAGTATCCGAATTAAACCATCCTTCGTAACCTTCAAATTAACGTATTGATCGGAAATTGAATAAATATCAAACCTTTATTTGATTCACGTAACTCTGCATCATATTTTTCAGTCTTTTTGTAGGGTAGATCACATCTTAGAGTGAATCGTATTTCCATATAATTATAATTATTTGTTTCATCGCAGAGATATATTGAGAATATTGATGAGAATAAGAGAAGAAGAAGGAACATCGAATTGAATTTAAAGAATAATGACAATTCTTGTATTGAATGTGAATCACAGTCGAGAATCTTGATTGCTTCTTTGAACTTTCATTCATATGAATCATCTACCATTCAAATGTATACTTTATCTCACAACGATTTATATAAGTGTACGGTAACTCGAGATCGATAGATATGTAACTGAGTATACTGTAATTGCTGAGTATTGATTATTAAACTTATCTAATCGATAAATTAACAAAGGTATGTTCTGGGTCGAGGATCTCTTCTTTCCACCACTATTTCTCTGCAGGGATCTACAAAAGATGAGCTGATGAGACCAATGGACATTTGAATGATTTGATGAAACAATTAAGTGAAACGATGTGTAATAAAGATGAAAATCCACAGATACCACAAGAAAAATATTGATTAACAATGATCTAATTCTAATACAACAATCGACTTTTTGTACAACAACAACGAGTGAAAGACATTATATATAGACTATGAAATCAATCAATATTCGACTTAAACTGTTTAAGTTAAACGATCGATATTAATCGATATTTCTCTGTAATCATTCTCCATGACATCTCAGTCCTACTGAAACTGGGAACCAATCGATCAATAATGAAATTAGATGGATCATTCTGAAGAGGTTATTGATTGATTTAATATCATAAATATGCATACTGTACTTACTCGATCAGCAAATCCAGTCAGAACCGGGTCTTCTGATTTAAATTTAGTGAAGTTGAAAGGATGAGAATGAGCGATTGTAGCCATAGATGGGAGGAAAATTTGTGAGAGAAAACACCTTTGATCGATTATTCTGATTATCGATTGATTATTGAGTGATCTACCGTAATGATCTCACCCTCTGTATTCCTCTACCTCTTCACAATGAAGAACCACAATCGATCGTAGATCAAGAGCAGGATACACAGCTTCTACACCACAAAATGGTTGACGAACTGGTGTGCATACCTATAGATATCTAGTGTGAATTGTGAAACGTCGTATACCGTACCTCTTCCACACAAAGTTGTTCTAAGTAACAGTTTTTCTCATGAGAGAAGAATGTATAGATAGTACCGTTGACAATGAAACCACCCTGAGAATATTCATTTTCTTTCTTCGTATCACTCAATCAAGGCTGGTTTTAGTTATTCAGAATGATTAATGTAAATGATTCCAACCTCAAATATGTAGTCATCCAAGTTAATGTAAATACTCCTTTGACCTCCTTTACTCGTAAGATCAAATCTTTGTTTGCCTGGATGACTCTCGAGAATACTCCAGTGGTTCTTAAACCAATCAATAAATTTTATAGATCAATCGATAATCGATTACCTGTGATCTCTCAATATCGACAATCTCTGTGTTGTTTAATGTGTGATTAGAGTATGACCCATCATGTTCAAGAATATGACAAAGTTTGGAACCTGAAAAATGAAATATCAACAATCAAGAGAAAGGTCAAAGATCAAAGTCCTAAGATTAAAGATCAAAGACCAAAGGTCAACTTACTCATAATCACACAACATACAATATTTTCAAGAACGAAATCGGAACATTTTCTTGATTGTAAATTTGGAAATGGGAAGGAAATATTCATTTTACTTTCCATTTGTTGTGAATATTTCATCGTCCAGAATGGATGACTACTGAAAGAAATTCTTCATTTGAATGGTGAAATCATATTCTCATATTTCTTTACTACCATAAAACTACATATATCTTTTGAAAACGTTCTCTTCACTATTCTGAAATGAATCAAAGAAATATCAAAGATCATAAATATGTGAAATGAAGTGACCGTTAGCAAATTTATATGTATATCTTCACATGAAACTCTTAACAATGAACAAACATAGAAATGATTTCATTTGTTCTTGTTTATTTTTATATGTTTATTCGATAAACTTGACTTACATTTTCTGTGGTGTAATAAATATATCTCCTGTAGATCGATTGACATGTAGTGAGACAAGTCCATCGATATCCATATAATATTGATTAGATTCAATCGATAATAAATTAGGTATCGAATTACTCGGAGTCCATACCTGCGTAGCATTAAATAATAATAGTTTTAAACTTTTTTCAGAGTCATTTTATGTTACAGTTTTCTTTGCTTCAACTGCAAATAATGTTTTCCTTTCACTACAATGTGTTTGTTTACACAAAGTGAATATAATACTCTATATATAATATTTGTATTATAAATAGATTATGAAACAATCTAAGAGGAAGAACAACAAATAACAAAAGAATTTAATTGCTGTCGTGTCATTCATTTTATTTGCACAGAACTGTCATTTCCTCTGTCATTCATTTTCTTTATACAAATTTTGACTGAAGGAATAAATAATTAAATATTCGTAAAGCATAAATAATCTCAGATATTGTATCCATAATACAGAACAGATGATTTCAACGATGAAAAATAATCAATAATTGATGACTTACGAATAATAAAGTGAGGAATATTAGTATAGCTGATAGAAGAATGAGTAACCAAATCTTATAATGTGAACAGAATGGAGGAAGAGAAACAACGAACTCTTCTACCTAAAGATTACTGTATTTGAAATGACTTCGATTAGGTCCCTATTGGGTAGAATTTCTGTAACCCGGTTTTTACTGTATTATAGAATTAAAAACAGTCCGAACAATACAAATTGACATATGATTACTGTATGTATACGGCTACGGTAGACAAGACTGGCTACGGTAGACAAGACTTTCGGGATTTATAAGTGTTTTCATGAGAATGAATTGGTGTTTGTTGTCCATTGTTATATGAATTATTTTGATCGCCGTACTAATTCCCTCATTTATTCAAATCTGTCTATGGTGGGAAAAGCTTGGGATGTTATTGCTATTCAGGGTAGACTGACGACTCCCACTTTAGTCTCACAATGGATGTGTCTCTTCCTTATGAGATCACTAGAACCTTTCGATGCTGATTACGAATCTCTTTTCAAAAGTGCCTAATCGGACTGACAATGGGATGTTCCTAATTTGTTATGTCCCTATGAGATGACAAGACTAGGATCAGTTTTCGATGCTAATTACGAATCCGCTTTCAAACGTTGCCCAATCGAGCTGAGCTTCGAGAAAATCGATATTAAAATTCGGCTAGTTGGTTCGGAAATTCGTGTGGCATACTACACAAACCATCCTAATGAGTTCAGGAAGTCATCTATCAACTATCCAAACAACTGCTGGTGTGGTTTAGTAGATAAGGTAGATAGAATGTGGATTTTCGAATCAACTAGCCGAATTGCAATATCGATTTTCTCGAAATCCGGCTCGATTGGGCAACGTTTGAAAGCGGATTCGTAATCAGGATCGAAAGCTGATTCTATTCATGCTATTGCCATCTCATATGGCCAGGACAAGTTGGGAGCATCCCCTTGTGAGTTTCCATAAAATGAATATCGAAATTTAGTAGATTTCTATACAATGATTAGATGGACTCATCTTTTGATTCTCAAACTAAGGTCACCGGTGGTCTAGTGGACAAAATCTTATAATTTTTAATGGTACCGGGAAACGAAAAACAAGTTGATCTCATATAAAAGGGCTTGAAATTCTGTTTCGAAATATATACATCTTATATCGTAAGAATTCTCTGGTAAGGAGAACGGCCCAGTTAAAAAACTACAGTCTGCTCCAGATAGCGGAGCCTTTTCCTAATTGCCACACCAACTCTTTGGATACGACTTGAAATTGAATATTTGTATGATAATTCTATCCGCAGTGGGGGAATTATGAAGAATAAAACTCAATAATGGGCTATTTTGAGCTTTTCGATGGAGTTAGCATACTGTAGTTCGGAAACCTCGCCCGTGGTGTGGAGCAGGCTACAGTAATCCAACTTCTTACCAGAGCGTCTTTTCAAACTTTCAAATACATATTTCTGAATAGTTCTTTGAGCTTATCAACATGAGATCAACTATTTTAACTATTTCGAATCGAAATTTTTGGATGCCAGCTGCCTTTAATAACACTTTTTTATTATTAGAGCGACTTGGGCATTTTTCGCCAAGCGGACACAAACACTTTCACTGTTCTTTGTGATTTTTGTTAACGTGATCAGAAGCACCCAATTTGCTCTATCTATTCAAAAGCGCCACAAAACAATTTTTTTCTCTTTTTTCTGACCTTTATAAAAATAGCACAAGATTATACCAAGTTGAGTGATCTCATAACTGACAAAGCAATACGCAATCTTACCGACTATACAAGGAGTTGTTTTTGGCAAAACAGAATACCATCCAGATGGCTTGAGTAGAAACTCACTCATTTTAAATATAGATTTTCTGGATTGTCAGGTCGATTGGACAACATAATCAGCATCGAAAAGTGATTCCATTGATGCTTTCATCTCGTAATGCCAGGACAAGTTAGTATTCGTCCCTTCTTATGGCTCGTTAAAAAATAGTGGAAAACCGAAATCGGCGACTTTCCACCCGTTAAAAAAGTACCCGGAAAGTCGAAAATGGAAACACGAAATTTGAATTCGCGCGCGCGCAAAGAGGTGCGGGAATTCAAATTCCGACATTTTCGCGGATTCCATTTTTAGTAGGAAGGAAGTTGAATTTCCATTTTACTGCTAAAAATCGGTGACGGAAAGTCGGAATTTGAATTCCCGCTCCTCTTTGAGCGCGCGCGAATTCAAATTTCGTGTTTCCATTTTCGACTTTCCGGGTACTTTTGGTTTTCCACTATTTTTTAACGAGCCATTAGTCTCAACACAATGTTCTGCATGAATCCAATTTCGTTGAAAACCAGACAAATGAGATAACATTGTGAGTGAGAGAATCTGTTTCTTTTTCCCAAAGAAAGAATTGAGAGAACTGTATTAAAAGTATTTGGGAACCCAATATGAATACATTTTTCATGATCCTTCAAACATACCATGGAATTTCTATGATCAAAAGTATCAGGTAAAAGTTGTTGACAACTAATAGGATGATTATCATCTGGGTAACTCGATCGACCTTTTCCTAAAAATAATAATTTAAAATTTTTAAAAATTCAAAAAAAATATAACCATTCATTTTTGTGACTCCGTTCACTTGAGGAAGCGTTGGAGCTGAAAGAATATTTATTGATGAGAAAAGAAGTAATTCAATGTCTACGATCTATTCATCTTTCAACTATTATCTTCTCTAGAGCAGTAGATACATGTTGCTGTTTCAATAGTTTCAAGATAATTAAATAAATAATTAAACATACTTGCATCGGAGGCGGATCGAGTGATTTCAGGAACTGTAAAATAAGTATGCATTCCAATCATATTGAGGAAACGAAGAAGAAGAAGAGGAAGAATATTCGTAGAGATATATGTGAAAGATTTTCTCTATCTATATCCTCCTCCTCCTTCTTCTTCTTCTTCTTCTTCTTATTCTCACTCCCTCCCACTTCCCTTATCCATTCAGTCCCCCCTTTTCTCGCACGATTTCTCATCTCTCAAAATGATTCCGAGTAAAGATAAAGAGAAATGAAATGCACTTGGATTTAATTATAGGGTCACTATTTCCGTTCAAACATCTTATCCTTTTTTGAGTTCGCACGAAGCCAAAGCGGAAGAGGTGCTTAGTATACTGTATTTTATTCATATTAATTTGATTGTGTTCGCAATGACTATCGAAACGTGATACTGATTGTGAGGGATGTTAGGGAATACATGTCACTGTGTCTTGGGGCACATCCCGAGCTAATTTTACTCGCTGCATTGCAATACTCTCTCACAGACAAAGAATGCGAGAGAGTGCGATGAGACCGGAGATTTTCAAATACGATGGGGGGTGTCTTTAAAGTGAGTTTGACAATAACAGATGTCGACATAAATTGAGTTGTTTTTACATTCTTCAGAAGAAGTTTGAAGAAAGAGGAAGTGCGCTATCTATATGTGTGTATTGTAGAACGGAAGGAACAAATCTTATCTCCGATACCATATACACACCTAAAGACGGTTTATATCCTAGTATTTGTTTGATACATGAGTAAAACTTTTCTCAGATTGTGTAACAAGATGTTAAACAATTCCTTAAAGTATCTCCCAAACTAATTTGCATAATTTTCTATGACACATCGAATGGAGACTTCGAAAACTTCAAAAATGCAAAAAAACTCTGTTCGCTATCGGAATATTGTGGATGACATTAATCTTTCATGCTTTTTGCCTGCGAAAAAGTATGGCCTAATCACAGAGTTCTAAATTAGCAAATATTCCCTGAACGACAATAAAGATATACTGATATGAACATACATTTGTCTCCAAATCTTTCTCGTGCAGGCACATACGGAAATATTTCACTCTGCAAATATGGAGAATCATATGAGAAATAATTAATATTTCATTATTTCTCAGTTTTGTTGAATGCAAAACGAGATTCATGAAACCGATATAGAATTGAGAATTAATCTAATTCACATTTATTATGTTCGAAACGTTACTGTACAATTTTGAGTAAATTAAAGAAAATAGCTCTATTATGTGGAAGACACCGTTAGCGTCATTTGAAATATAAACTGGAATAAATATTATTCGTATATTATTAATATTATTCGTGAATAAACATACTTCACTATCATTCCAAGTGACTGATCTTTGCGTTGATCTGCGATTATTGATTCTTGCTGGACGTACAATAACACAATTATCAACTTCTGATTCAACCGATTGAGTGTCACTGTTGTTGTACGTATCTAGAATACCTATATTAACGACGTAGATATTATGAAATAAAAGATTTACTTATTGATTATTTCTTTTTACTAATAATAGTGAACACAAAATAGAAATGTATTGAATAGATAAGTTTAGATCGGGGTATTTGTAAAGGTGTGATATTTTTGAGAAAAATTTCTATAAATCCGAAATAAGCATATAAAATTGTGTCCTTACCTGATTCCTCATTGCACGAACTCATTTCGTTAGTTGACCACATGAAATAAGAACATTATTATCAATACAAACTCTATCACGACTAAAACGAACACGAAAAGTGAAGAGACGAATAAGAGAGTGACGAATTCTCTTTTATCCAATTGAGCCTCTTCCAGTCTCTTTTTGTGTCTAACTATATTTGTTATGACATTGAATGAAAAGACAGAGACGTTCCATATCAGTAACAGGAAGAGTACACAGTGAGAAAGAGAAAGAGAAGTTTGTACACAGTTCAATAGTGGAGAATCATATCATTTTCTAGAACTTTTCAGTACAATGAATATGAAACAGAATAAAATTTCGGGGTTTGAGTTTCTCCATCGTAAAATTAAGCAAACGTAAGGAAGAACTGAGTGGAATTAACTAGAGAACGAATGAAACACCATGGACTCGTTTGAACTTATGCTCAGAATTTCAAATTAATCCCCAAGCTCTTTAAAAATTCTACTCTTTTCAGAAAAGCTACTTTCAAATCATCGTTGGGGAACCCTCTCTGGAGACAGTGGTGAATTCAACAATATGTAAAATGTCAAATGATTTGATTACAGTAACGATTATTATGTAGACAGCAAGTGTTCTCTATTTTTGATGCAGAAGCGACGAAATTAGATTTGAGTTGCCCAGTCTTTTTCATCTAATTTCCTTAGAACGAACAGACATGAATACATTTAAAGAATTCAATTTCAGAACTATCAAATACATATTTACGTTTTCCTAATAAAACAATGAAACGCGCATTTAATTAAATTAAATTAATGCATTTAATGAATGATATTTACCAACGTATTTGGATTTGATTAATACGTTCTATCAACAAACAATATCCTGGAAACGTACGAGAATAAATGCGTTTTATATTAAAATTACAAAAATGTACATATAACGAAAGCAATGGTAATGAAGTGAAGGTAATCAATCTTGTCACTTCTCCCGTATCAATGTGGTAGCAAAAAAAAAGGGAATCTGTCAGAATAATGGGTTGTGATGCTGATAAGGGGTGGTTTAAGAGGTAATACGATGTTCTAGATAATGATATAATTCGTCCATGATACAAATTGAGAGTGCTTATGAAGACTGTTCAAATTTATCTAGGTTAACATCCATACCAACATTCGATGAGAACTATTCTAATGAACATGTTTCGGTGCATTGACTATTCATTTTACGTACGTGAAATATGTCCAAAACAAAAGTATACCAATAATAGATTATAACTCGATCGAGTTAATACGTGCTCTAGTGCGCCCTCAGCGAGGCGCATTTTAGCACATAATTTATTTCAGCGGAGAATAGAAATTTTAAAATTTAATATCAAGTGCGCTGCAAGACCTGTCTGAAAATTCTTTGAGAATAGAATAATGTTTATGGTCGGCTGAAATAAATAATGCGTCCAAATGCGAGCCTTCGCGCCGCACAGTGCATCAACTCAACAGAGTTGAACTGAATACAGAACGATCAAAAGGAGAAATTGAATCGTATAGCAACCCATGGAGGTCTATGCTTGAATGAATGAGACTTGAAGGGGTTATCATTGGGGTTAGATGATATTATGGTTATGATAATACAATGATAGTGAATGATAAGTGTACTGATATCATATGAGAGGGCTAGAGACACTCAGCAACTATCGATTGATTATATTAGTCACCTCTCAGATGGAGAACTAGACAATACATAGTAGACAAGTAAGTAATGACAACCGTGAAAAAAAGAGAATAGACTCGTGAGACGGCATAAAAGGGACAATAAAAAGATAAAGTGAGCTCATTCTCACTCCTCTCTCTCTCTCACTTTGTTATCACCTGGTATCCCTTTTTAGTGGTGAAAAGATGGTGGCGGATTGATTTTAATATGTTCGAAAGTCTTGGGCTCAATTTTATTAGTTAAAACTAAACGTTCATATGATTTTTGACAATATTACATCATATGAACGAAAAAAATCATATAAAGCACTATCTGAGAGAATTCAATAACTGGAATATTTTTTGGTATCGATGAAAAATGAATTTTTCTGTTTTATGTATGATAATTACAGGCTCCATGAGTGAAGTACACTGGTACTTGGAAATTGCTTCCAATTGAAAATTCGCTTCAGGGAGTGACTACACAACGATTTGGCGCCTTTTCCTAAAAAGTTTATTTAGAATCCAATCGATGCGGGAGTGGGCCCAATCGAATCCTTAGCTAATTCTAACAAACTATTGTCTAGGTGAGTTTTTTGATCAAAGATCAACGAACGCTGGAATCGGGAATTTTCGAAAAAAAATTCACATTTAATTAATTTTCACTATTTCACTATAACAAGCCTACAACTTTTTATTTGCTCAATCGCTTCTAAATATCATAACACATCTTCAGTTTGAAAATCATAATTTTTAAAAAATATGAATAATGCGAACAAATCGTTTTTATAACGAAAATCGTAATTATGGTGTGCACCTACAGTAATCCCTAATCAGTCATCCTGAAATTTGATAGTTTTAAACATATTTCACCGCTGTTCTTGACATGACTGAGGTATACGACTACTTCGGAGCGCACCTGCACGGTAAAGTGCTGGCCAATATTCTATGATATTTTGGTTTTTCAGCAATAACTTTCTTCGCAGTCAACCGTTTCTCTTTATTTTTTAGTATGTTTGTATAGATGGTAAAATGGAATAATGATCCAATTTTTATCGATATTGGATCACAAACAACGAAATAGTGATCAATTTACGAAAAATGTCAATTTTCATCGACATCAGCACCTGGGAACAGGTGCACTCCGAAGACGAGGAGTAGTCGTATACCTCAGTCATGTCAAGAACAGCGGTGAAATATGTTTAAAACTATCAAATTTCCAAATTGACCGATTAGGGATTACTGTAGGTGCACACCATAATTACGATTTTCGTTATAAAAACGAATTGTTCGCATTATTCATATTTTTTTAAAATTACGATTTTCAAACTGAAGATATGTTATGATATTTAGAAGCGATTGAGCAAATAAAAAGTTGTAGGCTTGTTATAGTGAAATAGTGAAAATTAATTAAATGTGAATTTCTTTTCGAAAAATCCCGATTCCAGCGTTCGTTGATCTTTGATCAAAAAACTCACCTAGACAATAGTTTGTTAGAATTAGCTAAGGATTCGATTGGGCCCACTCCCGCATCGATTGGATTCCAAATAAACTTTTTAGGAAAAGGCGCCAAATCGTTGTGTAGTCACTCCCTGAAGCGAATTTTCAATTGGAAGCAATTTCCAAGTACCAGTGTACTTCACTCATGGAGCCTGTAATTATCATACATAAAACAGAAAAATACATTTTTCATCGATACCGCACCTATGTGGATTTTCTCAGATAGCGTGATATATGAACGTTTAGTTTTAACTAATTGAACACTAGAGAAACTATTCTATAAACAGACTTCTTTCAATGGTATTCAGATGCTGCTTGAAACAGAAAACAACTTTGTGAGTGTGTAGCAGTCTTCTGTATCTCCACACGAGGGACATTAATTACTAGAGAGAAAGGTTGGGTAGTGTATGATGACTACACTGAACTGAAAAGTGGGCTTCCGCTCAACGAAAAACTGCTGAAAAAAATGCACTGAAAGACGTCTTCGCGTTTCTGGTGGTAGGATTCGGACAGAGTAATGCACTTTCAACTCCTATCAAATGAGTACAATCCCCTCTAGCATCCCCTAGTATTCGCACAGAAACACTATATATCTTCACAACATCCCACCTCACATGGAAAATTTAAATCGCAATAAAATTGCCGAGTTCATTGTCAGTGGAAAAGTGTTTTGCTTATTCTCATTCGTATCTTACCAACACATGTCCCGAAGTCTGAAGTTGATTGTACGAAATAACAAACGCTGATTGCCAACTTAAAAAGTTAAATTTTCAATAACTTATCGAATCGATTAAAAATGCCCTTGAACAATGTTGTATTTGAATATTTCCGGTCAGCTATTCTGATATTATAGAACACATTTCACAAGAACAAATTTTCGTCCTAGAGATATATATCTGTGTAAAATGAGTAGTTTTCTCCGCTTTTCTTTTCTGTTCGCAACTTTTGAACAATAAACGACAATTCTGGACAAGATCTTCTAAAGTTTTCACATTTAAAATTATTTTTGAATCCTTTAATTTACGGATGTTTCGAAAATTAAACCATTACTTGGATGCTGCGAAAATCCTAGGGCACATGTTTGTTTTTATTATGCTTTCGCTCAAATAATGTCACAAATTCTAAGTGTACACCAGCTTAAACACTTTATCATAGCCTCCGTTTGGTTTTCTCATCCGATTTCCTCATCTCTTGATCTTTGATCTTTTAAGTTGCCATAGTACAGTAGAGTCGGTTGTTTCTTCGGTCTCTAAAGAGAGTTACTCTCCCCTTGACTACCATTTGAATTCTAGTCTATCTTATTTCTTATATAGTGCACTCATCTATGTTTCTTCCTCTTTATTTTTTTCGTTACGAAAGATTATTTTTCACTTGTTTTAAGGTGAGTGAAGCAAAATTACGATCGTCGAAAATACTTATTTAGGAAAAATACATGATTAGGTAAATGCATGTGAAAAATATTGAAAAACATTTTCGATTCTAGTATTTAGTAGCATACAAAACAATAAAGCTACTGAAAATACAGTGTAGCCTAAAAGTCATCGGACACTTTTTCATTTTTTTATAACTTTTGATCCAGGAAAGCAATCAAGCTGATCTTTTGAGTCAATGTAGAGAAGGGATACAACCATGATGTGTTGGTGATATTACATTAGTTCGTTATTGCGTAGTGATGACGCAATCGAATTACACTTTTTTGAAAAATTACATTTCTTTGCTGAAAGGCCCTGTTCTTCTGAAACATTGTGAGAGTGGAGAACCCCAGTAGGGCTGCACAGTCAAACAATCCGGAATGGCTCCGACTTCGATTTCAAGCTGTAGCAGGGTTGCAACTTTGACCTCCAAAATTTATAACTCAGCTTCTAGATGTGCTAACGACCCGTTCTAAGTGCTAAAATGACGCTAGCGGCGAGTAATGTTTATCCCCAGATTACGGTAGTCATAGCTCGTCATTTGCCCTCAGGGCATAAAATAATTTTTTTGTAGGGAGGACCGATTTTGAGACCCTACCGTTCGGAGGGCAGGTCTTCCAAAATTATGGTTCCTGGGCAAGCAGCTTTGCAATGTATCATATATGTATTTCCCTTATTTTGGTTTAGTTCCGATTCCTTTCAGACCCGTAGCAAAAGTTAGGCTGATGTCTACTCGGTTTCAGCGATCAAAGATCAAAATCCAAAAATCAAAGATCGGAGTTCAGCAATAGTGTAAAAACTTTTGTGAACATCTCTAACATGCATTGGTACTTTGAAACTAAGAGATTTCATCAATAGAGGCCCAGGGGAGAGAGCAGTAAGAGAGAAAGAGCAAGAGCGCGCACCGAGTAGACCTCAGCCTAACTTTTGCTACGGGTCTGAAAGGAATCGGAACTAAACCAAAATAAGGGAAATACATATATGATACATTGCAAAGCTGCTTGCCCAGGAACCATAATTTTGGAAGACCTGCCCTCCGAACGGTAGGGTCTCAAAATTGGTCCTCCCTACAAAAAAATTATTTTATGCCCTGAGGGCAAATGACGAGCTATGACTACCGTAATCTGGGGATAAACATTACTCGCCGCTAGCGTCATTTTAGCACTTAGAACGGGTCGTTAGCACATCTAGAAGCTGAGTTATAAATTTTGGAGGTCAAAGTTGCAACCCTGCTACAGCTTGAAATCGAAGTCGGAGCCATTCCGGATTGTTTGACTGTGCAGCCCTACTGGGGTTCTCCACTCTCACAATGTTTCAGAAGAACAGGGCCTTTCACCAAAGAAATGTAATTTTTCAAAAAAAAAGTGTAATTCGATTGCGTCATCACTACGCAATAATGAACTAATGCAATATCACCAACACATCATGGTTGTATCCCTTGATAAATTCTCTACATTGACTCAAAAGATCAGCTTGATTGCTTTCCCGGATCAAAAGTTATAAAAAAATGAAAAAGTGTCCAATGACTTTTAGCCTACACTGTACTAGGTCGATTCATATGTCATTAGTAACTCCCACGATCTTAGAACTGTTCAATCGCAGTGGAATAAATGTGCATTGTGCTTTATCATTGACCCCTCTTCCAACTCCGAGTATCAGTTCCTGTTTACATAACGCGCGTCATAGTAGAGAATATATGAAAAGTTAAAACTTGAAAAACTCTTCTCTTTCTTTGTAATTCCATCTGCAATGCTGCAACAACTCATGACAAGATACGACCCCACACTGTTGAGTTTACCAGTGCTGAGTTAGACAGTTATAGATGGCTCTTCGCCCAGCAGAAGCCGTAAAGCACCGGACATTGTTCCTTTCGGCTATTGGATACAGTACTGACCAACGTATTATCCTACGTCCCCCACTCATTGCTATAATGAGCGTCTGAAATCGAGGACGCAGGTACTAAACCCCTGGTCGTGTAAACCATATACTAGGGAGGGGATAAAGATATTATCTATCTACGGTTACAATGAAACATATATGAAACTCCTCCTAACCTTCGATAACTGAGCATGGGGCTTGGAAGTTGGGGTTTTACTGGTTAAGAAGTAAAATATCAAAAAGGTTAGGAAAGCGACCTCTCCCCATCTTAGCCTGATCTCTTTCTAAAGGGGAACAGTCCAAAGACCACGTCTCTGAAGATGGAATGAGAGAGGTAGAGAAAGATCAGACGAAAGAAGGGAAGATGACTAATTAGTAAAGGGCGAATAAATGAATAGGGAATGAGGAAGTTAGATTGTGTTTTCAAGATTATAACGCCAATATTCTATGATATTTTGGTTTTTCAGCCATAACTTTCTTCGCAGTCAACCGTTTCTCTTAATTTTTAGTATGCTTGTATAGATGATACTGCGATATAGTGATCCAATTTTTATCGATATTGGAGGACAAACGACTCCTCGACGTAAATACTTTCGATGATGAGGTGCCATCGTTTTCTAGACTGTGAAAAAAAGAAAAGTGGACGTAATAAGCGGTCCGCCTTTATAGACCATATGGCACTGTATATTACATTTTGTGTCACCACAACTAAAAGGTAACCTGACAAAGCAAAGTCTCACACTTCCAATCTGAACTGTATGACTTTCATAGAAGATTTCAATGGATTTGTTAGTTAAAGATGGAGACCCACGAGTTTTTTTGTAATATGACTGTTCGGATAGTATGATAGAGATTCATCACACGAATCGAAAGACATATCTGATATTGATTCCCGATATGTTTAAAGCTCACTATGAGCATTGAAAGTACAACTTTCAAGGCATGTAGAGAGTGCTCATCGAATTTGCATACTTTCTCTCTCATTTTCTCATTATCCCTTACGCCAATTACCATATAATATAAACAATAGCCAGCATGCTTATCGTGGCGGGAGTCAGTCATGCCAACTCATGGGTCCCCTTCTTTAACGATAGATAAACATATGCTTACAAATATCTCATCAATCTTAGTCATCTCTTCGTGCGTGTACTATCCATTGATAAGCCTTCCATTATTTGCTTTCGGTCTCTTCCTTTCACATTGATCTATTCATATTTTAATCTCTTCATCGTCATCGTCTGCTCTCAATGCCACAAATATCTTTTCATTCAAACAATGACTTATTTCTATTATTCATCAATTAAAGAATACTTTGTAATGGGAGAATTTCTGTATAAAAATGTTTTGGAGTACTTCACAGAAAATATAAGTAAATCTGACAAAATATAAAAAGATATTTTATCATAGCAAAATTTCATAGTTAATTTCGTTTCTCTCATTGTTTACCAGTTTGTTGTTTGCGTTTTCTCTCTAATATTTGTTTGCGTGTTGTATTTGATGTTTCGAACACTATCAAAAACTTATTTGAAAATGATTTTTGGTACGCTAAAATACAACGAAGGACACGAAGAATACTACATATTCTTCGTGTCCTTCGTTGTATTTTAGTATTGCACGAGAGTGATTTTTTGATAAATCCATCTTTTGATCTTTAGTCTTTCACCTTTTGATATCACCTAAATGGTGGGGAATATTACGTAGATTAGTCTAGATGAAGATTTAATATTCGCATTTGATTCATGTCAATGATGTCTCATCGACATTCTTCGTCTATCATTTATTTATTTTTCTCATATCTAGCCATTTAAATGTTTACAGATGTATTTACGATCAATTCGACCTGGGAAACTCCTGAAATATCTGATATTCTTCTCGCTTAGTTTCTTCGTATTTGTAGGTTAAGCATCGATTTGTAATATGCGATCTTTGATCTTTTGATCTTTGATTACAGTTCCTAATATTTTCTTCATTCTACACACCATCTCGAGTTCCCAAGTCAATTCGTGTGCGACGTATTCCTAATATCGTACAATGGGAAGAACAACCAAAGATTGTCGATGATATCAAATCAATTGATGGAACAAATCAAATGAAGATTAGTATAATAGGAAGTGATGATGGATCGAGAAGAAATATTAAGAAGACTCTATCAAAGGAACAAATGGTAATCTTTCTTTCTCTTTATTTCAGTCCTAGATACTTGGTGATAGATCAATAAGAGTACTATAATTTTCTCGTCTATACTATTCATTTACAATTAGAATAGCAATAAGAACAAATTTTTTTTTAATTTCCATTCATTTCTTCTTACCATACTATATTCATTTCAGACATGTAATATTCCAAAACTCGATATCAACGGCACTGAAGTCATCAATTTCTTCAAGAAATCGTTTCCATTAAATTGTCCAAAAGAACCAAATTGGGTGATTATTGATGATGATGGACGAATATTATTAAATGATCAAAGGTTCCTTATCTTTTAAATCTCAATGGTTCTCTATCATTTTAATATTTATTGTATTTAGCTAAACTTCATAAAAACAAAAAAAAACTTCACCTAAATACTAACTTGAAAAAAGTTATTGAATAAAAAGATTGAGAAAAAAATGTTCTCATTTCACTGCTCTACTTTTTTCAGAAAGAAAGCTTCTTGCCAGATTCAAGAATTCAAATTCAGAACGGATTTAACCCAAGACTTTGGTGAATGGAAAGATATCTCTGAAGGGGACGAAGTTCCATATGAAATGTCTCTTATTAAATGTGTAGATGGAAATGCTAAATGGTATGTGATCAAGTCCAATATCTCTCATGACGAAGTTAGTCAAATATCGCTGTCTGACTTATCATTCTCATCTTCTGACGCATGTCCTCGCTTTATGTACCCTCTACCCTCTACCTTGATCTCTACTTTGGAAAGCGTGATAAATAGTAATCAATCGTGTGGAATTAAAATCCGATGAGTACAGACTAGTTTTTTTTTCGAGAGAAAAACAGGAAAATTAAAAAAAAAAGAAACTTTCATGCACGCTCATCCTCTCAAGATAAAAATATGTAAATATTTTTAAAGTGCGCTTGTGTATGAACAGCGGCCTCGACTTAGCCTAGAAATAATTTTTCGTTTCTTTTCCTAATTCATTGCTTATGAAGAACTTGCTTGGTCCTCTCATATTTTGCCTCTTATAACATGATTAGACATTGGACTTTCGTATTATTTATTGAATGGGAGTGTCTCTAGTTTAATCTCAATGATATTAGACTGTCATTTATGATGTTTTATCATGATTAGTCATTGACATTATAATACACAATTCAAGTCATCATTCAGGGAATTACCATTATTAACTGCTAAACAAATTGACAAAAAGCAACACAAGAAGAGGGAAGAAGATGGGAAAAGATGGAATGTCATTATGATTTCATTCGATTCTGTCAGTCAAATGACATTTAGGTTTGACAAGTATCATGTTATCGTCGGTCATTTGTTATATTTCCAGACGCAAACTACCGAAAACTGTGGATTTCCTTGAAAACACATTAGGAACTGTTGTGATGAATGGTAGATTGAAATAGTGGATCGATAATAATAATTTATTAATTTTGAGGGTACAATATTGTTGGAGATGGCACGCCTCAAGCATTCATTCCTATTGTGACCGGAGCTACTGAAGAAGAACTTCCATTGACTAGGTATATTTCTCTATTGAGAAAAGATTATCACATCAAGCAACATTGCGGTACTGCAACACTAATTTATCTGGTTGTAAAGCCCTTTCCCGGTCCCGGCACAAAATTTCAAGATTCAAAAAGCACTATTATCATGCTATCAATACTATTCAATATTAGGTTTTCAAAAGTGAGACCAGTGAAATTGCAGAAAACGATTCAAGAATGCCAGTTTCGTTGATGAAGTGTATCCATTTATTTGGAAGAATTTCTCAGAGGCTGGATATGTGACTATGTTTGCTGAAGATCAAGCTACACTTGGTACACTCTCATTGATTGATTCATAGTAATTTAGACGTTAAAGGAATGTTTAATTTTCGTCTGAAGGGATTCAAAGAACCTCCGACTGATCATTATGCAAGGACTTATTTTAATTATATTGAAAAGATCAAACATACTATGAATAACCAATGTATAGGGTCAGATATGCAGCATAAGGTAAATCTATTCATTTATCTACCACAGGAACGAATAGTGGTTCTATTAGCAATCGAAATTCTGGTCATAAATTTTTAAAATTCAAAGTGTGTTAAATCGAAATTTATCGATGTTTTGGATACATTTGGCTATATAATTTTGATATATTTCAAAAACTTGAAAGAACACTTATTCCCTTACAGCATTGGCTTCGATATATTCGTGAATATATGAAGACATACAAGGATATTCCTCATTTTGGTCTATTCCATCATTGTGTCTACTCTCATGATGATATCAATCTTGTTAGTTTACTTAACTAATATTGATTGTCGAAATTGATATGTTCGTAGGTTGGTCTAATGGATGACGATTTCGTGTCATGGCTGAAAAGAGTGAACGATGAAGGATTATTCGATGATACGATATTGATTGTTATGGCTGGTTAGTTTCAGAGTTTATAGAAACCAGGACCCAGTCAATCTCTACAATGGTAAATTAGAGCAAAGAGTTTCAAATGAGTAAATACCACTAATAATAGATGAATTATCGATTGATCACTCGTAGATCACGGTCATCGATTCGCTAAACTTCGAAATACACATCAAGGACAATTGGAAGAAAGATTACCATTCTATTCATTTACATTACCATCTAAAATAAGAGAAACAGAAGAAGGGAAAACGGTACGAATATTTATCTTTCTAAATCGTAAAATGATATGAATGATATCAATTCATCAGATTTATGGAAATATTGTAATGAATAAGAATCGTCTCTCATCTCCTTTTGATATTCATCGAACCCTTCATGATATCATTGATATGCCTCAAGATCTAACTACACCTCAGGTCTCTTTCCTATCCTACATCACTAATCATACAAGTAATAATGCAAGAAAAAACATCGTCGCTATACATAGATAAAGAAATATCCAATACTATGATGTAGTCAGAATACCTCACTTTTTCTGTGAGAGGGTCTCTGGTGCGGAGCATTTAATTCTTGGTTTATGTATGTATTTAATTTTTTTTAAATTTTAGTCTCTATCATCCCGTTCCCTATCAATATTCCGTCCAATTCCATCTGAAAGATCATGTGAACAAGCAGGAATTGAACCTCATTGGTGTACTTGTTTAGATTGGAAAGATGCTATGAATACTGATGATGACAAAAAGGTAAAGATCAAAGACCAAAGATCAAAGATCAATGAATGATGATTATTAATTTCAGATTTCAACTGAGATAGCAGAAGGAATTGTAGCTGCTATTAATGAGCAAATTAAACATGAAATTAAGATTTGTTCTCCTTTGAAGCTAAAAGAAATTGAATATGCGAAAAAGTTTGTATTTATCATATTTGAAATGTATTGAAACATTTATTTTAGATTAATTCCAAATGACAATCTATTAAAGTACAGAAATGTGAAGGATGAAGATGGTTTTGTTCCTGATTTCTCAGGAAAAACCACTACCTCTTTTGCTCATTATCAAATCAAACTTGCTACAACTCCTGGACGGTTTGTGTCTTTGACTTACCATACATAGTACAGTATGATAACGTCCCTTACCTTCCTCATTATATTGATCTCCATTGATTCAGGGCAATCTATGAGGTTACTGTACGATATGATTACGGTAGTCGACATCTATCAATCGATCTTTCATCAATATCTCATGTTTCTCAATATGGAGATGATCCTCATTGTATTATTGAACGAAATTACTTTTTAGCCACTTATTGTGTTTGTTATGATAGGATATAGATTATTTATTACTTTTAGCTTTATAATTTCATTTGGGTAGAATGTTACGCGTAACATATCAATACATTTCATACTTTATAATATTTTTCTGATTTTAATTAATGTATAGGTACATACTTCATGAAGGGAAATAGTTCATTTATTAGCTAACATTCACACTAAATAACAATGTCATTTAATTTATTGTATGCATTAAGTTGAGTGAGATTTTTACTATTCGTTAAATTATTTTGCGATTGTTGAAGAATGTGTTAAGGAATGACTAGATTGTATGTAAATGATCTCTTTCTTGGTAGATATGACATATCACTAGATTGTATCGAGAATAAAAGATCGGATATATTATTGGTATTATTATTGTATTAATACGATTGATTGAATCGGTGTAGTTTGAATCGCAAATTTTACGATTGAATGAAGAAATGATAAGAATTCATGATGTGAGAGTGACAAATGTTACACCGAGCTTCAATTATACTTTACTTTGCAACTTTATTTAATCTTTATTTATCCTTTTCCTTTCTAATTCTAGATATGAGTAGTTATCTTCCACTATCTCCTCCTTATTCAAATCGATTCTTATCATGTATTTGTAGTAGTAAAGTAAAGAAAGTTCTATTCTATCTTGGATTAAAGATCCTAATCGTTTCGGTTTGTTTCTTATTAATCATTAATAATTCCTTATCACTTATTTTCAGTTACTCTTTCACAAAACTACTCATAAATCACAAGTTTGTCTCTTTTTCTATTATGATTATTATGTATTAGGATATGAGGCAAAGAACAGATGAAGTGGTATTCATCTAGTATCTTTATTAGCAGAGACAAATAACAGAGAATAATGGATAGAGAAGGACAGACAAGTCTCGTGAGAGAGATACCAAGATGACCGATCCTGTCCAGAGTGCAATTAGTGGGCGGGGCCATGCTTGAGAGTTGTAGAATGAGGAAGAGAGATGAGAGAGTGCGGATCAGAGAGAGATATATATTTACATGATGACGTACTGTAAACAATATACTCAAAAGGAATCGAATATGCAACCACTCATAATGTATTCAATTATACTTTGACAGAAACCGATTTCTTATCAATTTGTCGGAACTCTCGAAAGATATTCTCTAAGTCCGCCACAACAAGTATACTAACCCTTCGAGTGATCTAACATAATCAATCACTCATACAGTTCTGTCAACTTCCAAATATCGATTTATTGATTGATCATACGGTTAAAAGAGAAATATGTGAGAAAACGGAGGATTGGGGATACCTGAATGATAAAGGAGAATTTATTCTGAAAGAGGAATAGTTAGTTTATCTTTCTACTAATAATTAGATAGTTTATGGTTGTGTTGATATACATATATGAAAAATAATAGATAAATAGTTTGTTTCAGTGAGAATAGGAGTGTATGTGAGATCAGAGATGATAGAGGACATGTGAAGATGATTAAACATGGAGAGAAGATTGATGGATTAGTTCATATTCAATGTTCTATTGGAAGAAGAAACAAATGGTGCGATTTTGATTTAAATTTAATAATATTATATTTTTATTTGTTATTCAACCATTATAAAACAAGGACAATTATTTGATTGAGGTCGAGTGTGTTCTGGTCGATAAAGAAGAATGAAGAATTATTCAAGAAATTATCGAGTTCTAAAAACTCCAAGAACGTTCTTATTCTATCTTTTCCTTATCTTTCTCGAAATGAGATAAAGTTAGTCTTCTTGTATTAACGATGACAATTATTTATTTCGTTCAGAAACTATTTTTCAAGTTTGAGAAAAGCGTTAAATATGGAATATTCGACAGTAGATTTCAAAGGTTTGGAATGAATTAATTAGATCTCCTGTAAAAGTGTATGAAAATTAAAACCTTTTTTCGACAGAAAAAAATTGATTTCCTCCGTTTTTATTGATTATTGTTAGACTAGTCTAACTGAGTGCGAAAACAATATTTGTAAATTTTGTTTTTCGAAATTTGCATATTTATGTAATTTTTTCACTGTCAACTTCAAATGAATGTAACTCGGTTCGTTTTTGAGCTCCAACGTAAAATATTTTTTAGATCGGATGCTCACCTCATCTACAAATAACTCAATTAAGGATATGGTCGGAAATGTTGTTTTATATGTGTTATTGCATGAAAACTGTTTTTTGCATAGAAAAAGCGATTTTTCTCGAAAATTTTCTCTAAAGGATAAGAGTTTTATTGCAGATTCGGATTCCCCGTCCCCAAATTGGGGTAACCTAATATATATTTTAACAGAACTCTGTCCTCCCAATAGTGCTACTGTCTATCGTCCTGGACTTAGCGCAATTTTCTCTCAAATCACATTTTTGGCTGTAAATCAGCTCAAGCGTATGCTAATTTTCTTATTAGCATATTTTAACCCTGTAACGTGAAAAAAATTGTCTTAGTGGTTCGAATTCTCAACAACAACCATTTTTGAGATATGAATCGAAAACTGATTTTATTGATGATTTTTCTTTTCTTTCGTTGTTCATTCTTTAATTTAATGCTCATTGTTTTAATTTATCGTTTTTTTAGAAGAAGGAAATGGAGGCTAAAGGAATGAATAGCAGAAGAAGAAGAGCGCATCTGGATGATATGGAGAAGAATGTGGAAGAAGAAGATCTACCTATTGAGGAGGTAGTGTATGTGGCCAATGAGAGAGTGATAACCTCGGATGCCATCTATGACATGATCTACAATAATTTCTCGGAGTTTTTCGGAGGTTCTTGGATATTCTTGATTCAAACAGTTTCTTCGACCTTAACGATCAAATAAACTAATATCAATAAACGATAAACAAAAACAGTGAGCATTTTTGAGTTATTTGTAGATGAGGTGAGCATCCGATCTAAAAAATATTTTACGTGGTAGCTCAAAAACGAACCGAGTTACATTCATTTGAAGTTGACAGTGAAAAAATTACATAAATATGCAAATTTCGAAAAACAAAATTTACAAATATTGTTTTCGCATTCAGTTATACTAACAATATTCAATAAAAACGGAGGAAATTATTTTTTTTCTGTCGAACGGTTTCATACACTTTTACAGGAGATCCGTGTTAAATCATAATGTTTAATAGAATATGTTAATAGGTTTCAATATAATGGATGATGATTATACTCAAACTCTGATAACAGGAAGAAGAGAATGGGATAGAATGGGGAGGTACGTTATTATTAAATGTACACTCCGAGTTAATTTAAAACCCTCTGCTCTGACAACATTCTCTCGAAGACAAAGAAGCGAGAGAGCATTTGAGGGAAGAGTTTCAAATTAGCTCGGGCTGTGCTTTTAACAAAAATAGAAGTATCCTCTTTATCATAAATACCACACAATATTCTGATTCTGCCTGCAACTATTACTCGTCTGAAATACTGTATTAGACCCTTCATAAGCTAGACCTTCCTCATTCCAAGTACATATATTCATTCAATAATAAATCTTTATCAGAATAGACATCGGTTCTGTATGGATGAAAACACACGCAACTCTTATTGTTGATGATCATGGTAAAATACCATTTATTTTTGTATTTCTACATAAAATCTTATATTTTAATAATTTAAGTCAGTTCAAAATCGAACCTTTCTCATCATTATGGAACTTTTTCGGTAAGCACGTAGACTTTCAATACTAAAATATTGTTTTTGTTTTTTTCAGGATAAAACAAATGATTGTGCGTCCAATCAGCATAAGGTTAGTTTTAAAGTTATACTTTAGGTAACAATATGAATGATAGAAAACATTTTCAGAAATCATTGACTGTTCTTCGTGATTTCTATTCTGCCTATTCTGATCTACCTACTTTTGCTTTTGTCTCAATCGATTCATCAATCTATAATATCGATCAAGTATAGTCCTTTGGTATGCTTCAATCGATAATCTCGATTCCTAGATAGATTCAGACGTTAATGAATGGATTCATGAGAGAAAAGATCTTTTATCAAACTCGATAATTATTCTGACGTCAGGTAGATCAAATCGAATAATATTGCTAAAAAAACCATACTTTTAGGTTCTTCACTCTCGAAGAAAAGAGATTCTTATAGGGATATTGTACAGTCAAATCTTCCCTTTATGTCTATTTCATTGCCCAAAACACTGAAAGCATCAGAAGAAGAAAGAAATGTAAGTTTCATTCCAAATATGAATTCAAATTCATACGATCGTTAATGATCCCACTAGAACGAAACCACGATTACTTTTGAAGATCATTGATTCTCTCAACATCAACAAGGATACACTCGCAACTTCACTTGATGTTCACAACATTATCCGGGCCTTAGCCTCTAATATCAGCGAGGTTTATTAATCTCTTTTTATTTCTTTTCCTAACAATTAAATTAATAATATTAATAGATATACATATAAGTTACGGGCTGCACGCACTTTAAATGTAAAATTTTTAAATATATATATATAATAATATTTAACAATTTAGCCATCATCTCCTCTTATTCAAAGTAATCAATCAAATCGAAGTTGTTCTCAACTTGGAATTGATGACAAACATTGTATGTGCTTAGAAGAAAGAGATACACTGAGTTGTCAAGATGACATTGAGGTATACAAGACTGTTCTTTGATCTTTGATCTTTGATCTTTGACCTTTCCAGCAATCGATAGCTCTTTCAAAGAAACTAGTACATATAGGGTGATGTAAACAATAAATTTTGGCAAACTTGTGCTTTTTGCAGGTGTGTGACAACGGCAAACGATTGACAACTTTATCGGAGAACTTTGTTGTCAGACTTCAAAAAGTAAAACGATTGTAGTCAATGTATTAAATAAATGAATGTGGCAACAGATAGTGACTATTTTGTAGACAGACAAGAAAACTGAGGATGATACATGTCAGAACATGTTAGTTCAGCCTCTGTAATTGCGAGGCAACAATGAAGGGCTAATCATTGTTTTCCAACTTATAAAGAGGGCGAGGCGGATGCCAGGCGGGTTTGGTGGGCTGCATTAGAGAGGGTGTGCGTGCGAGATGGCATCAAATGATTCTCTCTGTCACACTCTCCGCCGTGTCACCAAACCTGTCTGAGGTGCGCCGCTTTGACTAATGAACTATCGTCTCATTATTATGAGGATGTGAAAATGCACCAAAAAAATGGAATGACTAGAGAAATGAGCTTCTTTCTATTCAGACAACAAAAAATATTCGTTTTGATGTCAATGAGAAGGCAAGAATCGATTGACATCAAAAAGAAGATTTTTTGTTGTCTGACTAGAAAGAAGCACATTTCTCTGGTCATGACTTGTATCATCCTCGTTTTTCTTGTCTGTCAACAGTTCATTCATTAATTGCAACCACAAATATTTATTAGACACATTGACAACAATCTGTATTAAATTTGATGTCTGACTGCAATTGGGTGCGATAAAGTTGTCAATCCTTGTCACGCACCTGCTAAAAGCACAAGTTTGCCACAATTTATTGTTTACATCACCCTATATCATAAATGAGAAGACCTTACCGTATCGATATGCCTGTTCATCATTGGAATTGAATGAGATACAATATTCTACGAAGTAAGTCAAGAAGATACAAGATAACATTTTAGTGCAAGTATCGAGTCAAACAACCTATATATTTTACTATTAAGCATTATTGAATATGAATAAAAATAATAAATTAATGCATATTTGTGAAGGTTATCATTGAATCCGTCTTCACTTCGATCAAATTCAAAAGATGATATGTATCTCATAGAAGATTCATTCAATAAATATAATATACGATTTTCAACCAAACCAGAGAGGTTACTTTTTAGTCGCATATCAATTGAAATTTTCGTTTATCCCATAATACGATTTTGTTTTGATTTAAAATATTTAATTTCAGGAAAGTCTTCGATTCCTCTTTTCTCTTTTTCAACGATGAAAGACTAATTCAATTAGATTCTTCTAGTATTCAATTAGCAATCGAATATGATTATGATAACAAAGATTGTCTCTCTTCTATTCCTTCTCCTATTATTCCGTTTTGTGTTTGTTATCCAAATTCAACGTAGTTATTGACTTATAATCAGAAATCAATATTTTACTTCAGTTCTATTTTTCATTTTGGCCGACAGAAAGTGTTATTCGCATAGCGATAAAGATTTGTTTTCTTACGTAGACTGTTCAGATTAATTTTATACTGCACGCACATGAGAAACAAGCCTAATAAATTTATTATAACTGAAATTGCTGATTTATGCATAGAACCGATTCCGCGTAAGAGCCAAACCACCACGAGAGGGCAATTGGACAACTGCACCGAGCACATGAGTTCATTACACCCAACTGTTCGATATATGTAAATTTCCAGCCCTTATACGGAATCGGTGATAGAGATTAACAGTGAAAACAAATAATAAATATTAATAATTCATCGACTTCTTCTATTTCTCATAGAAAAATGATTGCAGAGACGAAGAATTGAACCAGCGATTAACTGAAATCATAATAATGAAAATATTAAATATGTATGCATACAATATAGCAGAATCTTCCTGTGAAAATGGACACCCAGGTGATCCGGGCGCCCATTTTGATAAATAACACAATGAGTGTACCTCCAAACCACAATGAACATACTCATCAACAATAATATAAATTCACTTGTGGGGAAAATTTAATAATCGTACCACATCAACAACTTGAAGAATAAACATTTCTCCCATAGCAAATTCTTCGAATTGAATATGAGTTATCGATTGATTATTATCATAGATTACGGTATGATCGAATATGAGATTATCCCATGAATATGATGTGAAATACTCCTGATATTGATTGATATTGATTGATGATCATACAAATAACATACCTTTTCGAAAGTATACAAATGAATTCCCAATTCATTCGCTCCGAAGAATCCACAATTGACGTAATCTGGCTAAAAATGAATGATATTGTTAGAATCTGATAAATTATGGGACAATGAGGCAGGTCAATGAATATTCCCTTTATGGAATATTTTTTTCATTTCTCAAATATTGTGTTCTTGTGTATCAGATATGTACATGTTAATTGTGCCTCTTTCTCTATCACTTTTATCAGGTTAGCTTTTGTTATGTTGATAGTAGGAGACTTATCCTTATATAATCCCTTCAATGAATGATCAATCCATTCATTGTTTCTCTCTATTGAATGTGTACTTGAACCATCAGATGGATATGTGAAGTACTTCGATAGTCATAACATACGGACCAATCGAGAGAGAGGGAGAGGGAGAGGGAGAGGGAGAGGGAGAGAATCAAGAGGGAGAGATCCAAGAGGTAGAGAGACAAGAAAAGATAATAATAGGACACATCTGTAAATTGGTTGAGTAGAAAAAGAGAGATGGGAAGGGTCATTCATTGGTTGTAGAAAGAAATGATAGAATATTCATCCATATGTATCTATCTAGTTCATATCTTTTCTATTCTATTCAACCATCTTTAATCTCATCACATGGGGGAGGGGCACATAGTGATCCCAATTCTGTTTCTCGATATATTATAGATTTTTGTCATGGATAAGAGGAAATCGCGAAAAGAGAGGTATTGACAAATGAAATTCTGTGAAGACTGAAGAAGATCGCTGTCTCTCAAACAATAAGACTAATCTATCTACATTGAAGAAGTATTTTAGAATAAATACTATTCCTTTGTCTTCTAATCCTTTCCTTATCTCATAATATTAATCCATATCATGAACTTATTGTGTGTCCTGTCGATTGTAATGTATCGTCTGACCAGCTGGCACGATTTAGAAATCTTGATTCTCCCTCTCCTTCCCTCCCTCTCCATCACCTTCTCTCTCTCCCTCTCCTTATCCCCCCCCCCCTCTCCCTCCTCACCTGTTCATCAATATCCCCTCTCTAATCCTTGGTTCTAATGATCCCCACTTATTCTTTCTCTCTACCATCACAATCCATTCATTAGATATCTGAACAATTGAAATGGAGAATGAGAAGAGGAAAGAGGATGATGAGGAGGGGAAGGAATATCTCTAATCTACTGATACAGAATCGGATTCGTTCATTTTGCACAAAGAAAAGGTAAACAGGAAATTTCGTCAACAAAAAATGAAGAAGTTCTTTTACAAAACTAACATTGTATCTGAACAGTATTTGTAGTCTACAGTATTCTCATTCAATCAATATCTCATTCACTTCATCTTCTCTTTCCATGAGTTGAAGGATGAGAAAGATGATAGTGATCCCCCACCTGTCCCTTTAAGAGCTCTCTCCCTCTCCCTCTCCCTCTCTCCCCCCTCCTCTCCCTCTACCTCTTCATCTCTCCCTCTCCTTCTTGGTGCCACCTCCTCTCGTCCATTCTCATCTCCTCTTCTTTGGGTCATTGCACACCTTTCATAGACTGAGAAATAGAGAAGAAGAAGCCATCTCTGATGTGAGCCGACTCTATTCATTCCCTCTGTATATCTACAACTATAGGCAGATTCCCCCCTCTCCCTCTTGATCTACCCCTTTCTCCCTCTCCCTTTTCTCCCTCTCTTTCTCCCTCCCTCTCCCTCTCCTTAATCCCCTCATAAACAGTCTCGCGCACTCTTCATTCACAACATCCGATTGGCGTTACCTCCCCCTCTACACCACCACCTGCACGACGTTTCCAAAAAAAAAATGCATTCCGCTGTCGATTTTTGCATACGACGACGATTCCCAATGGTGTAACTACACCACCACTACCCGGGGCAACACACAAGGCTTTTGTACTCTCTCATATTTCAACTCTCTCTCCTCATTCTCTGTCTGTCTGACGTCTCTCAACTTCATTTACTCTCTCCCCTTGCCTCTGGCGCAATCCTTGTTTGACTTAGTAATACTTATGGACTTAGTCCCTAAGTATAAGGACTTAAGTGGTTACTTACGATGATGTAAGATACAATACATGGATATGGTCTACATCCATAGGTCTTTGATCTTCTTGATTTAGCTAAGAAACGAAGATTCATCTCGACTATATCCATTGTGTGTCCACGAGAGGCTATCTTGAATTTAAAAATACTTTTTTTCAAATATTTGTAAAAATATATTTTTTAATTATTTAAATTTTTTTATTATGTACTATAAAAATGCTGAAATGGTATGAGTTCTCTTCTATTTATATTCAACTTCTTACGTTAGTTCGTTCTATGTCCTGAACACATCATTGATCTTTTCTTATAAATTAATTAAATATTATTATTAATGTACCATACCTGAACTTCCAATTGTGTCAATAGTTTATTTCTTTCTTCTAATGAATTCTCCGAACGATTTCGTAGAATTCGAGGTAATTGATCGAGTAGATCACTTAAATCAATCGATAATTAGGCGCTAATTTAGTGATTCTATCCGAGAATATGTCGTCATTCCGAGTATGAATCCCTTGATGTACTTATTATTCTACCATTCAATAATAACTTCCCTCTCTGAATCTCTCCCTCTCCCTCTCCTTCTGTCTCTCCAATTCCATTTCATTCAACCGAAGCAGTATTCACTAAAAGTCAACTCTACATGGTCTACCCCTGGTCACTCACAAAACTTTCCACTCCATTTTCTACTTTCTCTCCCTCTCCCTCTCCCTCTCCCCCTCTACCTTTTCCTCTCTCCCTCTCCCTTTATCCTTCTCATTCATTTTCTAAAGTGCTCTTACTCTTTTCTCTTCTCACCATTATCCATTTTGTACTCATTCATCGTATTTATATCGACTGATTATTTTAATTACTATCAATATTATTGTTATTCTTAATGAGAGAAAAAACTATATTGTAGTCGATATTATCGACAATCAGAAACTAAATATTCATTTTTGGGATCAATAAGGATGGGAAGATATATTTGGTCTTTATTCTCTTATTTTGAGTCTCTTAAACTTCAATCCCACCCAAATAGAGATGATGCTGCACAATCTTGAGCAGAGTTTCTTTTCCTTCCTCTCCCTCTCCTTTTTTCTCTCCCTCTCCTTTTCCCCTCCCTCTATCCTTGTCTTTCCTTCCAATTCTTTAGCTGTTTCTTTTTTCATTAAGAGGGCCCTCATCTTCAACTCATAAAGTCCAACATCACGAATATTACTTTTTTTCATTCTTTCTCAACATTCTATTTCTTATTCTCTCTCTTTTTATGGTCTCCGAAGACAATTTAGAATATCTAAGATATCTCTTTGACTACAAATTGTTTCTACTTCTTTAAAGGTACACCACAAGCTAATTTCAGCCTCGATATGGCAAGTTCTCTCGTAGACAAAGAAAGAGAGAGAACATTGTCAGAGCGGAGAATTTCAAATACATCGAATACCTAAATGTGTTTAATAATCACTTCCTTCTCAACTCCATTTATAAACAGGGATATGAGAAAAAATATGTAAATAAATTTAAATAAATTTTTCATTGAACTTCCTTTAAGGACACTCACCTATCACCATTTCTCGTCGTATAATTACAAATCCTTCTTTTAAATTTTTATTTTTTACCAAAAAAAATAGTTCGGGATACATTGTACCACTCAGTCTTATTATTAGCACCTCCAACCTATTGTCAAAGAAGGTCTATTACTGATCAGAATGACCGGTGATCATACTGTGTATGGAGCTCACTGTGCAGCATTTTGATCGTCATTTTGAAATCACTTCGGAAATTTCTAATCCCCCACCCCCTCTCGACATTGGGTGGATCTGGCAATGGGGGAGGGGGACGGGCTCATGACCCTCCAAATTTAGGGAGCACAAAGAACTATTCTATACCGTCCCCAATATCCCCCCATATTTATCGTTCCTTACATATTTTATCTCCCTTGTAAATTGGAATTTGGGATGCAATTCTATCAGAACTTTTTCCAATTTCTTTTCTCTCTCTTCCCTCTCTCCCTCTCCCTCTGTCTCTCCCTCTCCTTCTTCATCCGGAACAACAATTCACTACAAGGGGGTATCATTAGCCAGGAATTGAGTCCCTCTTCTTCCTTTTTGTTTATCAAGTATTCCTTCCTATATGAAACAATGCAATAATCATATGAAATGGATAGTAAACTTATATTTTTAGATCCAAAACAATATGATCTTATTAAATGTCTATTAAAGATAAAGGGATAAACCATTCAATCTCTCCTTATGTCCCATTTGTGAGAATGATAAGAATTGTCTTGGAGATGTCTTCAGGTTAAATGAAGCGTCAATTGATATGAGTGAATGGATTCAAACAATCATCTATACATATTCATGTCTATGTATCATCTCATTCATCTAAGGTGTATCCACGGGAGATTTCATGTAGTCCATCCCTCAATCTATCCCCTCTCCCTCTTCCTCTGTATTCTCTCCCTCCCTCTCCATCTCCCTCTCTCTCCCTGTCCCACTCCACCCTCCCTCTCCATCTAAGAGGTATATCATGGGAGGTCTGAAGCCTCTCTTCTGCACTGCAAAGAGCAGTATTTCTCTCAACAAGTCCTCATTCTTTCCTCCCTCTCCTTCTCTCCTTCTCCCTCTCCTTCTCTCCTTCTCCCTCTCCCTCTCCCTCTCCCTTTCCGTCCGAGAGGGAGAGGGAGGGGGTAATAAAGTCCTCTCATCGTACTCTCAATATACGTGAATCTCAGATATCCCTTCATCGTTGACTCTAATATTACTATTACAGTATTCTATGTACATCGAATAGTCAAGGATTACGGTAGTTTCATTGTCTATAGATTACGGTAGATCCAAAGAGTACGGTATCCGCATAACTTATCGGGTACAGTAGGTCTCTAATCCAATCGAAAGACCATACTGTAAGATTTACATACCCCTGTAAGTCTTTGAAGTATTTCTTCTCTATGTATCTCTTATTCTGATATGAATAATCAAAATTGACATTGATAAGATAACCAATCAATATCGTTTTGGTCGTTATCTCAATTCCACTATCGCCTAAAAGAATCGGTAACTAAACCAACTTATACTGAATTCTTCCTTATCATTAGAATAAGAGTGAGTTATATCCCAATCAATCCCATTTTATCTCTCAATTCATTCATTTTTTGTAGTTATTATGGTATAATAAGACTATAGATATAGACAATATTGTCTCTTCTCTCTCTATCATGTATTCCCTTCTCTTTCACTGTACCCAACACTAATTATACGGACACCCTCTTTGGTGTGTAGAGGAAGTGAGACAAGAGGGAGAGAGAGAGGGGGAGAGAGAGGGAGAGGGAGAGGGAGAGGGAGAGAGGGGGAGAGGGAGAGGGAGAGAGGGATAGGGAGAGGGAGAGAGTAGTTCTAAAGGGAGAGATATAGACTGAATGGAATCTATTCAATTCTATGATCTCTACCGAAAAGAGACTACTCTTCTGTGGTAGGGTAATTGGATATGAGATTATCTCCCTCTCTCTCCCTCTCCCTCTTCCCCCTCTCTTCCTCCCCTCCCCCCTCTTGGTTTTACCACCCCACTATCATTCACTGACCTCTTCATATCATCTTATTCTAAGTCGTTTATCAATCTCCTTTTATTCATAGTCCTTTCTACTTTCCGATAAACGAGTCCTCTAAGCTGATACGTTGACCTCCCCCTTCCACTCCTTTCCAAGTGCAGCGATGTCCGAGTGGTTAAGGAGTTTGACTCGAAATCAAATGGGCTCTGCCCGCGCAGGTTCGAATCCTGCTCGCTGCGAAGTCTTTTGCCAGTCTCTGATTAGTCTTCTCTTGAAGATAGGAAATGAGTCTCACCTTGAATAGACCTATTAGGGACCTCTTCTATCTTCTATCTAGGACCTTATGTCAGTCCATTTCCACTTCTATTTATATAAAGAGTAACACTTGAACTTGTATTTGTAATTATCAATGTTTATAATTGATTGTTTTGTCACAAAAATTGGGATCTCGACAAAAAGATGGCGTCATCTATATGGATAAAATGAAATGGAAGGGGATAAAGAATATCACTTCAAACGATTTTTGAAACCTTTTATCTTTAATCTTTATCTCTTATTCTTTTCTCTCTCCTCCCCTCTACCTCCAACTTCTCTCTCGCTTCTAAATATTCTAATAGTTCATTCATTCAAAGTGAATCGGCCACTCATCCGACGACTCCAGTCATAAAGCCTACCTCTCCCTCCCTCTCCCTCTCCCTCTCCTTCTCCCTCTCTCCCTCTTCCTCTCCCCCCCCCTCTCCCTCTCCTTCTCCCTCTCTCCCTCTCCCTCTCCTTCTGCAGGATATACACCCGTGGATTGTTATCAAGTATGCAAATATATGCGAGAACAGTTGAGAGAGAGAAAAGGCCAATATTACTTATTACATCCATTTCATTAGCGTCTATAGGGCAAATAGACTATAGGGGTTAATCAATCAATCAATAATCAATCAATAATCATTCAATCAATAATCAACCATACCGTACCCCCCAGGGACTTTGATTGATCTGTTATCATTCGGAATGATACAAATCTTTTGTTGTGACCGTTCTTTTGATTGTCTGACTCTCTCAATATCCTCTACTCTCTAATCATTCTCTAACTCTTTCATATCAATATCAATGGGATCTGAATAGATTAGATATGAATGAGATAAGTCTCAATCATTCTTATTATTCTATCTTTCATTCATACATATATCAAATAAGTTGGCTATCTTTTAATATTCTCTTCTTTTATGGTAATTCTAATTTGAAATCAATAATCTCCTTTTCGAATGAACTAATGTATTATTTTGGTATGAATGTAAACTTCTGTGTGATAGTTAACCATGGATAACTGTTGCAAAATCATCTG